>JAVGVS010000301.1:93754-311254 GCA_032718565.1 Distichodus sexfasciatus | reverse complement strand
CCTTTTCAAGCAAGTTTATAAGTTTATCTTCCACACTTGTGTGTCGTTTCGTCTTTGACATGCCTCGTGCTTATCCAGATGAAACAGTACACCTTTGGAGGGGGACACTGGTATCTCAGCTGTTCTCGGGCTGCACTTAGCTAGGGCCTCTTGCTTTCTGTGCCCTTATCAGTAGCGCTGCCCTTCTCTAGCACTCAGGGGAGCACCAGATGTCCGCACAACTCTAGTTTTAATACACGGAGGTGAAGAGTAGAACCAGAACCAAACACTGTATTCTAGTCCCAGGTAAGCAGATTTTGGGAAGGATTAACTGCTCTGTTTCAACACTGTATCTATCATATATTTTTTTTACTTGTGTGCAGCTCTCTGTCCTGATTAGTCGTGTGGTCACACACACAAACACACACACAGAGTGAGGTTCTGTAAATGTGTGTGAATCAGTCCTTCAGTAGCTTGTCTGATTGCAATGGCATATCTTTGCAATGACCAAGGTCACGGTTGCATTTAGTGCATTGGATCCAGCTTCTTGTTTTTGTGCCCAAGGAGACTGAAGAGTGTTTTTTATTGCTGCAGAACAAAGCTGTTATACTAGAAAACAAGTATTTATCTGAAGATGAACGCCACGTTAACACGTGTAAATCTCTTTAGACGGGTACGTTATTTTGTTCCTTGCATATTCTCAGGAAGTCTCTACTCCAGAGGCCACGTAAACGTCAGTGCTGCTACAAGTAGATGTTTATGCATGAGTGGTTCTATATTTTAAAATATTTAAAAAATGTCATTCAGATTCATTTTTGAATAAATATGGGAAAAATGGATTATAGTAGGGTTTTCTCTGATTCTCTCTGGCGTACGGATGCTGTGATTAAACATAGCACGATACCACTTTACGTCCGATACAATGCTGATATTGTAAATTTGGATATCTGCCAATACGATACAAATCTCGAGTCTTTTTTAAACAGAAAAATAATGCTTTAAAAAATGTCTGAACACATGACTACAGATGAATACAGATTCTGTTATGCTTAAGGAAATACTTGACTTAAATACAGCGTTCCTAACTAAAACAATGTAATTATTACACACCCATATGTATATGCTACATTATTTATTATTAAAATAACATCTAAAAAATGATTCGTTTAAAAACTTGTGTAATTTTGTGACGGTCCCTGATTCTGCGGCGCTAAAACCATCAGGAACACAGAGATTGCGGGCGAGAGCTGGCGTTGTTAAGGAAATTAAACAGTATAATTACGTGATTTGCTTTTAAGGTTGTAGTGCGTTGCGTTGCTTGTTCTGCTCATTGTCATATCAATATGTAGAAATTGGCGTGAATGTCAAACAATAAACCAGCATTGATCCTGTCAAACCGAGATATGATACGTACACACACTTTGTTTACTATTATCTGTATATCTGTTGAGAGGTTTTTTCTTGCAAAAAATCTCATCAGTTCACAACCTTTCCCACTTCGTGAGTCATAGGTTTCCACGCTGCCTGGATTGCATAAACCTTTTATATAATGTAGCATTGTGGAACATAGCCACTATGAAGAGGATTGAAATGTCATAGGGGAGGAACACAGTATCAAATATTTATTCTGAGCCATTTGAAAGTTTTCCCATAAAAAGCCGAAGTGCTAACCCTCCATTGAGAGGCTGCCATAACTGCACGGAAGTAAAAATAGTCTTTTTGCTTTTTTTCAACAGAGAATATCTCCGTTCTCTGATGTAACCACAGCGATTGCTTTTCTGCTACAGTATCTCTTCGCAGCCGGAGATGCGGCCTGATGGTAGCATAGATCTTGTGTGTGATGCGTACGTTTGTGTCATCTCAGTATTCAGTGAGGAGTGTGGGGGGTGAATCGCATCAGCACGTGGTATCTCTAATATCCTCATGAGCTCTGTTCCCTCAAGAGGAATATCTCGATTCATCTGTGCTGTTTACCCTTTCTGAGTTCTGGGATCTGGGCAACATCAAACGGCTGCCATGCCACTTAACGCTGCTCGCAGGCTGCCTTTGGGGCTGACGAGGCTCAGGATTAGTTACCTCTGGTGACCAATCTCTGGCTGTGTTCCTTACAGTTCCATAATCCCTATGTAGGGCACTGTAAGCACACAGCCGGCCTTTAACACCCTATGAAGTGTGAAGACGTCAGGTAGTCCATGTGACGCGAAAACCTATTGCTCCAGTTTGTAAGTACTGCGCTTATAGGATGGTAGGCAGCCATGAGCTCGCTCTCGTTTTGCACTCTCTTTTTCTCTCTCTAGTGCTCTCGCTCTCTTCTCTTACTCTGACTCTCTCTCTCTCTCTGTCGCTCCATCTCTCTTTATGCTAATAGATAAGACTTGCAAAAAAAAGGAGCAGGGCCACCTGCCATCACTGCAGACAAAAGTGACAGTCTTTTATACAGACCACCAGAGATCGCATTGCACACCATTCGTGAGTGCACGCATGTGCATTTACTTGCATGTGCGCGTGAGCCGAAGGAGACAATCTTCATTTAAAACTGATTTTTCCAACTATTTGCCTCAAGCAGAGAAGGTTCAGTTATCGACTGGTTCACGGGACGCCGTTAAAAGGCTTCGCAAGGTTGCGTTGAATCTCTGATGTGCCAGGCAGATCGCTCAATCGCCTACCGAGATCATATTTCGTAATATATTTGCCATTTTGGAAAAATAACAGGACCAAAGTTGAACGGGATGTTTTTTGATGCGTTCATCCATGGGGAAGATCGAAATACAATACTAACTCCAGCGTCACATTGTTCTGTCATTACACTGACATGCTGTCAGAAAGAATTTCACAGACAAAGTCGTACTGGATCCTGGCTCACAGTTCTAACTTGACAATGTGGCTCTCTTGCGGGAGACGTTTCAGAAAGCCGGTGAAAGCTGGGCCCCAAATCTGATGTGAAAAGACGATCACACGTCACTCGCAGACGTTGACGTTTTGTCACTGTGCTTCAAATGAGCCGTGTCTTATTTTTAACACTCCAGTGCGATCTATAACAGAATGGTTTAAAAAAAAAAAAAGCTCATTTTGAGCTTGTTCCGATATTAAATCCAAGCATAATCCGTCTGTGCACTTCCAATGCAGTTCAATAACCGCTACGAGCACTCGTTTGAAGCTGACAGGAACGTAGGCCTTCCGTGCACTAAATCTCTCACTCCAGCACGATGTCCATCCAAGCAGCCAGGCACATATGCGTTAAACCGGTGCCAAATAGCTTTGTCTCTATAACGATGGACTCCAAAAAACAAAACAAAAAAAAACCTCACACACGCCACAATTAGCACGAGCAGAAATTCCACCAGGAGAATGGCCTCCCCGCATGAAATGGATCTAGCTGTTCGGTGAGGGTCATCGCTTTATCCTTGAGAAACTGAGAATCCATTCATCGGCTCGGCTCGGAAACCTGACTGACGCAAATGGATCACTGGGAATAGGAGCGTCCCAGCAGTAATTATGTTACAACGCTTCTACCGCACACGACCGTGGGGTGGGGGGAGCAATGGTGCCACATCTCTTGTTCCATTGCAAGCTTTAAAAAAATAAAAAAATAAAAAACCATGTCCTTTTCTTATTGCCATACACATAGAGGCATATGTTAGCACCCCCTTCTCATACACACTTTCACTCTTCCTCTCTGTCTCACACACACACACCTGTGTCATACCAGTTCAGATGCAGTTTTGCCAGTGACATTTACAAATTTGCTATGGTTCCTAAAGGACCTGCATGTGAAAACACATTTCCCAGCATGCCGTGTCACTCCACTGAGGTCCAGATCCAGATGGTAGATATCCCAAATATATCTATAGCTTTCCCCCTAAAGCCCTTTAGAGACTCCTCAGTCTCTACTCTATTCTGCCGTTTGGACTTTTTACCAAAAAAGAATTTAGCAGTGCATGGATCAGAAAGTAAAACACCTGGGTTAGAGAAATGTCCCTTAAAAATGTCCCACTTGGTCCCCAAAATTATTCAATTTATATTTGAGCTTACACAGTGACACCACCCACCCAAAGATGCCCCAAGAAAACAAGTTCTACAGTTCATATGTGACCCTCCACGGCAAAACCAGTCGCTTGTCGCAAATTTTCAAAATTGAGTTATTATGTTTTCATGAAAGGGCATAAATCAAACTTCAAAACGCTACCTATATCGAATGAGTCAACATATGACTGAGATATCAACATTCAAAGGAGTCGGGTTTCTCCTGTCACGCCAAGTGAGAAACGGAGAAATCTGCCTTTGAAGTTGACTATCGACGTAGCACTCACAGACGCTTGGTGCGGTCGCGGCTACGTTTGCATTTACGGTAGCCTACGCTGCATTCACAGCCACACGGATAGCCTACATGCGTTAGGTTAACTGAACTCAGGAGACTCGCTAGTCAACGAGTGGATTTACCGTAAATATTGGAGTAGAGCGGACAAAACAGAAACTTTTAACATTCTGCTGGAATTGAATTCCTCACCTCAAGAAAGTCACGTTTTTAGGATGGAAAGGGTAAGTTTTTCAGCGAAATTTATTCCCAGCAGTACAGTATAGACCTTCCACTGTTTCAAAACACTAAAAACAAAAAATCCAAAATTTTACCCCACGCAACATAAACGGTCATTTTTCTCAGAAACCTCCGTTGCGACAAGCGACTGGTTTCGCCGTGGAGGGTCACATATTAGATTAAAAACAAAAACGCTGGAAAATTGTGCCAGAAAAAATGACGTTTTTAACAAATAAACTGTGTAAAAATACAGATAAACTGTGGCACCTTTGGCGTTGTATATGAGCGCGTGAGGAGTGTGTATTGGCAGGGTTCGCGCGCACAGAGACAAGATTTTGCTTGTGAAATTTCCCCACAACTTACTGATATCACGTATTATATTGTGATAGATATCGTATTCGGGATACGAGATTGCGCGGCTCTAGTTAGAGTTGATTTAACTAAGTATGCCCCCCCTTCTTTCAAGGTGGACGCAGGCTAGTTTATCACCACTTCCATATGGTTCTGCAGGGTCGGAGCAAATTCCTCACGATTCGGAATCCTCCGTACCATGTAGCGGGGACATAATGAGTGATTGAGGCAGAGAGGATATATGAGCGCAGGAACCATAGTGAAGTTTCTTCCATGGCTTTTTCAAACACAGCCCCCGAGGCGTCTGGTGTAGTCAAAGTCACCTTGCGGAGTTCTCCCTCTCCGGCTCTCGCCCTTGCCGGGGTCCGTGATTGATTGTGGGGATGTCTATTGTGGAGTGCGCTCGCTTCCTTTCATTCCATTCTTTTCCATTTCTCTGAGGCCTGCTTGTAAAATATTTAGGTTCTTTTGTGTCGATGAGAGTCTCTGTGTACCGCTCCTTTTACTAGCCACGACACAAGTTCAATCATTTTAAGCATGAGCTGGTGAGCAAAGGGTAACAGATTCCGAACAGATCTAATATTATGAAAATATATCTGTGAACGAGTTGATGCAAAAGTTGGCATATTGTGTGTTTGTCTCTGGGTTTGTCTTACGGTTAAAACCGGACAAGGTGACGGTGGCGACTGCATTTTTGGAGCTGATAAAGTGACGTCTCTTCTGCTCGGTTTAAGGTTAAATGCTAGCAGGATAGGCGACAGTCCGGACTGGCATTGATCTGACTCGGGATTAGCGAGTGCTCAGCGGAGAGCTGGAGTGAGCTAGCGCTTACTGACAAGAGATTAACCACTCGCTGCTTGCCTTCTCCTTAGCATTAGTGGACCGGTTGTAGTTTCACAACTGTTTAGAGGGACCAAACAAAGCATTCACTTTTCCTGAACAGCCAGCCAAACAATAACACACCCATCAACAGAAAGAAGTCTCACACAGACACGCACAAGTACGCACATGCAATTCATGCCCAGTGCATACCATATACCCACAAAACAGGATACACAAATCCACACTCTCGGCAGGCCTGCATGCAAGATGGAGTGCTCGATAAAGGGATGATTGCGCAGATAAACCCGCTGAGAAACAAAGACGGCTTCTGCCCATTTCACCACAATACTTTATCTCAGCTCAATGAATCGTCACGCTTTTATGGCAGCGGCCAGCAAAGGAAACTATGGCTGGAACGCGGAGGGTAAGGCGAGCCGAAAAAGCTGGCCGTTAAACTTCAAAAACGAATGACTCCAGTGCTCAGACACACCTCCGCTTTGGAGTCAGGTAGGCACAGACGCTCTGCCACGTGCAGTCACGAGTTAGAGACAAATCTCGGATTTGCTCCTTAATAGACACATCCTTCTGTGAGGAGATACGGTGTCAGGTCCTATTTCTGTCCGATTTTGGAGAAATGAAACCGAGCTATTTCGGATAGCGCCACATCCTTCCCCTTTCCGTCCCCCCGCTCTTTCTGCTCATGCAAACATGGTTTCCCTCCTTGGTTAATGCATAAAAAAAAACTAATTTAAAAAAAGCTTAAATTACACAGCTAAAGTAGGCGTTGCGGCATGTGGGAGCAAACATGACCGTCAGTTTCTTCATCTCTGATTTTTTAGAAATATTTTTTGGGTTGCCAAATATAGTCTTAGTGTGGTAATGTTTGGTGACGCATCATTTGGTTCTGATTCTAATATTTACCTTTGACTTTTGAATATTCTGCAAGAATACATAGTGACGACCTCAAACGGAATAAGCCGGGAATGAAATGAATGAAGTAATTTGAAAGACAATGCGAGTCTAACTGTGAGTATTGCATAAGACAACGCACAAAAACAACAAATATGGACATTTTATATTGGTTGTCGTTGCCAAATTTTGATGTACGACTGCACACACTGAAAACAGAATCTCTCAAGATCGACCGATTTCAGATTTGCTTGTTTGTACTTGCCTTTCTCCAACAACTTCCCGGGGTTTACAAGCCATTATCTGAGCTGAATGTGTTAAAAAGTTAGTCGCTGTTCGCAGCTGCGCGATCGCCTGGGTTTGGGAAGGAAAGTTAACGGAGTGTGAAGAGTCCTACGTGTGGAAGATAGGCGTAGAGCTTCGCACCACGTTGGCTGTGCTCACACTCCGCTCGAAATCCTCCTTCTCACGCGCTTTTGCACACTGTCCCCCCCTTTGCTTCGGTAGATCTTATTAATTATATCTCATTAGTTGCCTTGGAAACAGGTGAGGGAATGAGGAGCGGAGGGATGAGAGCGGGAGGGAGAGTTAACGAGGGGAGGAATATGAGAGAGAGAGAGAGAGGGAGAGAGAGAGAGAGAGAGAGAGAGAAGAAGGGTAGGAGTGGAGTCAGTGGATCTAATTCTTTGTTCCAGGGCTCTTCGGGGCTTGTGAACCTGCAGACTGGCTGAGAGGGAATAGCGTTTGCAATCTCTCTCTCTCTCTCTCTCTCTCTCTCTCTCACCCTCCCTCCTGCAATCTTTGTGAACGCGCCGCTTATCTCGTTCTCCGCAGCAGGCCCAAAGCAAAGCTTCGGCTCCCGGCAGCGGCATTGGTGTTAAATGTCTACAGATGCTAATCTAACGCACGCCTGATCCAACAGGAGTCACTTTCCTCTATTCTAGCTCCCACTTCTCTCTTTTTTTCCCCCGTCTTCCTATATCTCCACCTTTCCTGTGCAAACTAAAAACGGCCTGCAACAGCTGACCCATCAGCTTCAAACTTGCTCTAATCTGCGCTGTTCTTCTGTCTTTCGCGTTCACGCTGTACCTGGTGCCTGCGGTGGGTTTAGCCGAGTGATTTGAGAGCGAAAACGTTTGTTTGCACGGTGCAGACTCGCATGGCTGGCCACTGTGCGGTGTTGTCTTAACAGCCAACCGGCTCAAGGAGCCCCTCTTTGGTATCGCTGGCTGTTATCGCACGTCGATAGTCGGTTATGTAAGCCGGGGCATGTTTTAGCACTTTATCAGACAAGACCAAAATAAGGAAAAAGCCTGCATCGTTCTCATTCTCTCTTTTTTTTTCCGCCAGCAAGCGGCATGGCCGCGAGTGGAGGGATCGGCCTGCGAAACGGCCCTGCTTGTAAACACGGTGAAACAGGGCAAGAGAATCCACTAGAGAAGAGCGTGTTGTTGTTTAGTCTCTGACTTTTTACAGGCAGGAAGATAACAAGGGGCAGGATCAGAGCGGATGCTCGTCCCATAGGCGTGTGGTCTTTTTTCCTCTCGCTCGCTCTCTCTTTTCTTTTCTTTTTTTTTTCTCCTCTCTCTTATGTCTGACTGCCTGTTAGTGGTCATCTGTAAGGGGTCTGAAAAACAGGAAGTGGGGAAGCAGGATGTAGGAGTGTACTCTGCTCTGCCCGCGCGCGGCCTGCTGCGCGGGGGTGCCGGGGGCCTTCGGCCCAGGGCCGCCCACAGGAAGTGTCGCTGTCACGGCTGTGCCCGAGATCCGGGCAGACGCCTTCAAGTGCGAGAAACAAGGGACTTTGAGAAGGACAGTCGGGTTCTTTTGTTTCCTGAGCTTTGCTTTAATTTCACTTGTGAGAGAAGGAAAAAAAATATACATCTTTGAAGTATGAAGAGCTAAAATATTTCTCTACTTTCGTTCTCTTGTTTCTAGAAGAATTACAGCAGAACGTGCACCTAATCAGCTCAACCCTCCTTTCACTTAACAAGGAAACAATTGATTTCATGCTATGAAATGTGTGTTGGCTCCAACAGGGCAATGAAAAGGGCTATTAAGTGTAGAACTCCTGTACTTTTCCACACGCAGGCCGTTTTTCACGCAGCCCACTGAAGCAGTTATGGAACACGAGCTTTAATGGAGTAAAGGGATTAGGGCAGCCCTTTGCAAAATGATAGGTTTGTACTACAGTGAGGTGGCCGGGTTGTGTGTAAAGGTTTTGGCAGCCAGAAGAGAACTTGTACTGTATGGTGTGTGTGTGTGTGTGTAGTAATTACAGTGGGAGTAGAGTGTGTTTTATTGAGTGTGAAAGGCCTGACCCCAGCACCAGCCCTCCCACTCTCCCACAGCCACGTCCCGAGAGGCAGAGAAGGAGAGGGAGGGTAGAAGAGAGAGAGAGGGGGGAGAGAGAGAGAGAGAGAACATGCAAGACCCAAGGAGGAGAAAGAGAGAGGCCCAGTCAACCTATAGAAAGCTGAAATCTTTTTTAAAAACTTTTTTTCAGGAATGCATGGATGTTTGCTTTTTTTAAACACCCCCCCCCCTATGATTTACATTTATATTGAACCTCTTATCCCAGCATCTCAGCTACAACACTCACCAGCGGTGTCAGGAGCAAGGGAGTTCACTTGTTTATAAGACATGGGGTGTCAACACATTGGAGAGACGTCTGTCTCCTGCACTGCTTACACCTCCAGATAAACACATCTAACACCTCACTTTCAGACGCATAATACAGTCAATGGAGGACACGGAAAGTTACCTAAAGATATATATTTGAATTTGAGAAACTGGAGATACTCATTTTAAGAAACCCTGACGCATCCCCCTCCCCACAGACACACACACACACACACACTCGGCAGGAAACATTGTGGTATTTCTTACAGATGCTCACAGCGATATTCATATGGTGTGTTTGTGCGTAGATGTACGCAGGTCAGGGACGGAGCAACGCACCCCCATCGATTTTCACCTCACAGCCTCTCCCACTGAGACATGTTCCCGGCTTATCGATCAGCAGCACGACGAGTGTTTGGTAAGCACCTTTCAGACCGCCAGAGCGGTGGTGAAAGATGCTGCCAAACGGACGCGGTCAGACAGAGCACGTCAGGCCTCTCGGACAAAACTGCACCCGCTGTGCGGAACGTAATTAATTGGTCCGCGCTTGGCCCGATTCAAATCATATGGGACAGATCACGGCATGTGCTGATTTAGAGCATTCCTGCGTTAGCATGAATTTTCACGGGTTGTTTGCTTCTTGCTTTATGATGACCCCACATTTCCCTTTGTGCTTGGCCATTTTGTTGTGACATCTTAATTTAAATTAATTCTGCTGCTCCTGTTTGATCATTTGATACTGGACGTTGTGTCACTGCCAGAATTAAATCATAGATCGTCTTAGATTAGTTGGTCTGTCTCACAGTGCAATCAGTCAGACTGCCTTTTTGTGTGCTTGGTAAACAGCCTACACGAATTTACACCGTCCTTCAGGGTAGGGCTGTGCGATATGACTAAATATGTCGGATGACGGAATTAAAACGTCGTTTCATATTATACTCTGTCGTTTATTTCGTGGCGTCGAAAAACACACTGTTTACTGTAATGTTTTTTCATCCAGCGCGTGCCCCAGTGCGCGTTAGAACAGACAAGTTTTTGCTTACGAAAGATCCACTGAATTTACAGAAAATGTACTATATTGTGATTTCTGTCGTTCTCGGGATATGAAATGTCTTATATCGGGATCTGAGATTTGGGTCATATCACACAGCCCTACTTCAGTTGGGTGGAAAGATCTTAACTTTGCTCCGCTCCCATGTACTGGAGCCGTCCATCAGATCTTTCAACAAGTGGTAATGTAAAGTAGTTACCTCAGGAAAGAGGCCTGGCTTCATGCGGACTAAGAGACTACATTATAAAAGCACTTCAGATCAGGATGGATCAAATCAGATCCAATATGGGATCGTAATTATGTATTAATTAGTTTATTTCATTAATTGTTTTTTAGACAAAGTATTTCTCGCACTACCAGAAGGTTATAACTGTGTCTGTTTACTACTACGAAAATTAGGAAATCTGAACTTGGATCACATCGTCCCCACAGTCAAAGCACAACTTGACAAAAGCAGCTTCCTCCTTTGGCCTCTTAACTCAACCTGGTTCCCTGTCTACCTGCTGGCCTCTCACGTCGTTCCGCATCATCTCCCGGTAGAGCTGCGGCACGTGCGTCAAAACTCGCTCCGTCGAGCCGTTTAATTGATGCCTGTCTCCTCTGCGCATCTTCTTCTTTTTTTTTTTTTGGCGACAGGTGCGAGCTCGCTGCTCTAACAGACAATAAATAAATAAGTAAATAAATAAATGCACACCACAGGCTCCTTGTTTCCCCCTGACGAGGTGTTGATTGTCTAAGCAGTTCCATCTGCGTGTCTGTCTGAAAGTGTGACTCAACTCGCATGTACAGATATTAGTCGAACCCAGCCAGCGACGCCGTGCAAGGGAGGAACTGAGCTCTTGCTATGCGTGTTCAAGGGTCTGGTACAGGGAATGGAACTTCAGCACCGTGTGGTCACTGGAAATACACAACAGGCTAACGGCAGCTGCACAATTTGGTTTTGATTTGGTTTTTGGCACGTGGTCATTGCGTGTTGTAAGACCTGCGCTTTTGCCATAGCCCATGTCAGTCTCGGGTTTTATGCCATTTACCAAGTTGAGCTTTAGAACTACAACCGACAATCATTTCGTAACTGACTGTTTTGCAGCAGACTCTGTTTATGGAGCTCTATTGTGAGCCAGTGCCCTCAGTTGGGGAGGTATTACAGGTAGTGGGCGAATACTGTAGCTCCAGTCAATCATGCCAAAGCGTGATCTAGACAGAAGGTGCGAGGTGTCGCTCCCATCTGCCCTCCTCCAAAGTGGAGCGCGGTCCATTCTCTATTGACAGAGGCTCTTAGACAACCCGAGCGAAAGCAACCGGCTCCGGCGCGGGGCCGCAAGGTCGCCTACCTCCTCCGCGTCCCCCGCACGGGAGAGGGCGTCCGGAAGTGGCACGTGCAAAGGAACCCACAGAAAGAAAAAGCTGGAGGCAATCAAGTTTTATATATACCGGTCAAGCCAAACGCTCCCCTCTTCCGCCCCGGGCCACGAGACCCAAGTTCGTCCGCTTCCATTAACCCGACAGCGGTGCCGTGACCCGCTGCTTCGCAGACGGCAGCGACAGCTCTTGAGTGAGGTTTTGAGCTGTAAGCTGGGAGCTGTGTTGGCCACATGAGCACGACACAATCACACACACAAACGCAGATCACGCCAACCACGTGGTCATTTCCATTCAAAGAGCCTGTAAAGCTCTTACACAATACATTTAATCCAGATGTTTTCATTTTGATTCAGTGAGAGCTGAAAGATAAAGATTAAATCTAAATGAAGCCTTTATTTGTCTGGTGTCCTGCAGCCCTTTTGTGATTAGAATATGTGTGGGGGCTAGCGATGTCTAGTCGCCGAAGAAACCTTTGCCCGGTTGTAGCTCAGTGCGCTGAACAATATTTGGACTTAAAAAAATCTTTCTTTAAAAATGTCATCATACATACAATGCTAACATTTCATATATACTGTAGACGCACTGTTAAAACTTTCAGATAATGACAAATGGAAATATGCAACTACCAAAATACTACATTTAAAATTGTTGTTCTGGAAACTCTGTGGCATGACAAAACACTGATGGCGCCATTATAGAAATGTGACTGCACGGCAAAACCAGTCGCTTGTTGCAACGGAGGTTTCCGAGAAAAACGAGCGTTTATGTTGCGTGGGGTAAAATTTGGGATTTTTTGTTTTGAAACAGTGGAAGGTCTGTACTGTTGTGAATAAATTTCTCTGAAAAACTTACCCTTTCCATCCTAAAAACGTGACCGCACCAAGCGTCTGTGAGCGCTACGGCGATAGTCAACTTCAAAGGCAGATTTCTCCGTTTCTCACTTGGCGTGACCGGAGGAACCCGACTCCTTTGAATGTTATCTCAGTCATATGTCGACCGATTCATTCGATATAGGTATCGTTTTGAAGGTTTTGCCCTTTCATGAAAACATAACTCAATTTTGCAAATTTGCGACAAGCGACTGCTTTTGCCATGCAGAGTCACAAATATTACAGAATTCTCATTGGAGTGTCTATTAAAGCAATACATCTTGAATTATACATGAGAATCAAACGTTTAGAAGTGTTTAAAAATGTCAGCAACGTTTCATTCCCATACGGTAGATACTTAAATACGCACCAAAAGTACAAGTGCAAATCTATCCAATCTTTACGTGATAAAACTCTTTCCAGTGCCATATACCACACTGCAGCCCACCGTGACGGACTATGTGGCTCAGTCATTTGTTATGGTTACTAAAGTATTTGAATATATTTCAAGCCAAACAGCTCCATGTCAGAAGAGCGTGAAAGGCGGCCGTCCGGGCCGGTCCTGCGCGAATTGCGTGGGACACGGTGCGCTGAGAAAGAACAGTGTCCCGGTTGATGTAGGGAAATGTCCTGCTCGACACACCGCACGTTCAGAGTTTCCTGCCTGGGCCTGCCGGGGACGTGACCTCTGGCGAAACTTTTCCGGCACCGCTTGAGCTCAGTCTGCAAGAGGCGGACATCTTCTCTCTTAACCTGCTAATTACGCTCCCTCTGAGCCTCAGCTCCTTCCCAAACCTCCTGGTCATCACATTCTGCTGGCGTGTGGCCGCGCCGAGGAGGGAGGGCCTCTTTTCATGCTGTTTCTCCATCTTCGGAGAAGCGAGTTTGCTGCGACTCTCTCGGCGGCGGCGCTCTGATGAGAGATGTGTTTACATAGGCATTTTCTATTTGAGAGCGGGCACGCTCCTGTCCCCCGCGATGATGAATGCCCCGGCGGACGCGGGTCCGCGGCACGACTCTTTGTGTGCAGGTTGGCTCCGGCGGCAGGAGGCGAGAGTGAAGGGTGTGTGGTGGTGGTGGGGGGGAGGGGGGGCGATGCAGACGGAGCACTCCCCGGGGCAAACGGAGCCGCTCTGAAAAGGGGGACCCGACTCGGCCTACGCCCGCCTGGCGCGTGTGAATTGCCTCATCCAGGACCCTGAGGATTTAAGGCTCACGTCGGCCCAGGACCGGGTGCGCTCTTAATCATCTTAAGAGCAAGAGCTGGCAGCAGCCGGGGTTACAGAACAGGAGAATGAGGTTGTCTCTGGAGACTGTGTGTGTGTGTGTGTGTGTGTGTGTGTGTGTGTTGTCAGTGACAGTAAGAGGCAAACATGGACCCAAGGAAGGGAACTGAAGAAAAAACAACACGCACAGACACAAACAAACACACACACACCCAGCATGAGAAAGCTGAAGACAGACTCCTGGGTTGTATGCATTCTGAAACCAGACAGACAATCTGATCTGCTTTTTAGTATCATATTGATTATGAGATCTTACTTCCTACTCAATCAAATGTCAGGCTGCCGAGAGTACAGCGCTGCATTTCATTGTAGGGTTGGGCACTATGACCTCAACTCAATATCATGAATAACTGAGCTTTTCACCTTGATTTCTATTAACAAACACTTCATTTTCTTTTGGTTTCATGCCCTCATAGTTCACTGACAAGGTCTGTACTGTAAGTACAATGAAAGTTTCGGCTCACGAGACAACATACAGTAAAGTTCTTAATGGAAAGTACATGAGTGCGCTGAGCAAAGTATTAACTGTTAACAAAAATTCATAAATAATCCAATAACCGCAAAAGAGCAAGACTGTGTCGATCAGAGGTTCTGAATGTCACTTTCGATGAATTTTCTATGAATCGTCCAGCTCTGTTTCACTGTTATTCAGTTCACCTGCGCCTCCGATTTTCCTCTTAATTGTGGGCACGCAGCGTTCATACCTCCATCTTCCAACTCGACATGTCTGGTGCGCTGGTCGGGTGCCGTATGGGAGAGCAGACTGCTGAGCTGCGCTGTGCTGCTCCGTAACAGTGGCAGCCGGTTGAGCCCCAGCTGTTCTCCGAGGTGCAGGTGGGGAAATAAGAAACGCTGATGGGCCTCATGCTCATATCCTCTCCACGAGTGGCAGCCAATAGAACACGGATCGCTCGCCTCCTTTCATCTGTCTCAAAGCACTTCCTATGAGTTCGAATGTCGCTAATTTGCTCGCTCTCTCTCTCTCTCTCTCTCTCTCCCCCTCTTTCTCCATCTTCTTCTCTCCCTACAGATAGTGGCGCGGACGCATCAGGAGAAAGACAAAGAACGAGAGACAGACAGAGGGTGCAGGAGAGTGAGAGAGGAAGACGCGAGACGAGCGAGGACGGTGTACAATGTGCTAGTGCAGCGGAGGAACACAAGCGCGGGTGTTTTTCTGATATTCTCGGGGTGTCAGAGAGACAAAAAGGGACACAGAGATGGGACGGAAGAAGATTCAGATCACGCGGATTATGGACGAGAGGAACCGGCAGGTCAGTGTCACCAGTCTTTCTTTAGGTCGTGGTTCTGCGATCTTGATGGCTAATAAACTGCGTGAAAGGGCACTGCAGGTGCCGTTGTAAAAGAAATTCAAATCGCGGTGAATAAAGAGCGTTCCATAAATAAAATCTCATTTGTGTAATATCCGCCACAGTATTAAAGAACACCTGTTAATTTGCAATCTGCCAGGTTCAACGTACACGAATACAAACATTGTTAAAGAGATAGTTAGAAAATCGGTTAATTAGGATCATCTACTCTATAGGCTTAAAGTGCTGTCCCAGCATTCCCTTGCACTAGCCCTTAGCTGCCCTTCCTTACATCCACCGGCCAGACAGACATGCCAAGTCTCAGTTTAAAAAAAGCACCCGGGACGCGTTTGCCATATTTACAGACACAGCTCCCACACGCCAACCTACAATTTCAGTCCCAAGAAAGTTGATGAGGCTGCAGATGCTGGTGTTAGCCAGTCGGTGTGGAAGCAGAGGCTAGCAGGGGGTGAAGGAGGTGAAGAGGGCTGACTGCGGCCTCTCTCTCTCTCTCTCGTTCTCCTCCTCACTGGAGGGCTCGAATCAAGGCCCAGAGGGGCCCCTACACTCCCTGTGGTTGCAGCTGGTTGCTAGTAATTAGGAGCAGCCACTGTACCACAGCACCCTCTCATTAGCAGGGAGGGTCAGCAGGACACAGTGCCCTGCGCGCTCTCTCTCTCTCTGTCTGTCTCTTGTCTCTCTCGTTCCCTCACAAAAAAAAAGTGCCAACTCTCTGGCCAGCCGCAGAGACAGGCTGGAATTCTCCCTCGTCTGTGCACGCTAAATATAAACAGCACAGCCCAGCTCAGTCTGGCCGCCGTCTCCCACACGCACATCTCTCCCATTCACACTGGCTGCTGTCTCTGCAATCAGACAAATACGCGGTTCTACAGTCCAGGGCTTGGACTGATGTAAAACATGGAACATCTTGCAATCACTGTATCTTTGTTATAAAGACTTGCTATTTATCACGTCTTTGGAAAGCTGCTGGAGATCTCCCATTTAAGGCTCCAATAATAATAATAATGCTAATACTACAAAAAAACAAGGTAGTCCATCAAATCAGCCTGAATGCGCCCCATTCACACCCTCTCAAAATATCATTTGCACCGTCTTGCTGGCAAAAGAACTTTCTTGCCATGCTGGCGGAAAGCTAATTGAGGTTTTGCTCGCTCTCCTGAGGGTGATAACATAACAGCCACACATGTACACACATATACACACACGCCGCCCTCCGCTCAACCTCTTCTCCCTCCGACAGCAAGTGTGGAGGTAGCGGTTCATCCGAGTGAGAAAACTCCAAATTTACAGGACAGGCCAATTATCAGCATAACACCCGGTCCTGGGTGGGATCCAAGCATGGAAGAAGCTAGACAGAGAGACGGGCTGCTAGGAGCACCAGCATCTGCGCTCCTCTGGCCTGCACATCATCAGTTAAAAAAAAAGAAAAAAGAAAAAAAAAAAAAGCAGCAGCATGGAGTGTGAGAAGAGACATAAAAAAGGAGGGGGAATGATTTCACGTTAAGTCAGTTGGCTGCCAGCCGATGCCAAATTAAAATGTATTCATTTATGCTGATCTTCAGGTGTAATTGAACTGAAAATACAGGTTGAAGAAGTGAAGAGTGCCTGTTTGAAATTCACCACTTTAGAAGTCTTCGCCGGGACAGCAGGGCATCAGCTCTCGCTCCACTACTGTAGCATTAAGGCTGGAAAGGCAACGCTGGCTGGCGGGTGATTAATAGCTATCGTCTCCATCAGATTTTCAAATGTCTCTGTCTGCGTCTTAACGAGTAGTTATCAGTGACACCCAGACGCCTGCGTTATGGGTGTTTGGCCGGCTCAGCACAGTCTTTTCGCCAAAGACCCGAATTGCGGCGCACGTGCAAGCGTACACAGTTCCCCACAGACTATGCACCTCGTCTCCTCTGCTCCCTAGAGTGCGTTTCTCACCCAGGCGAGGCGGCCATTAGCATAGTGGACCCGGGTAAAGATCACTTTGAATCTTCATCTGCGCAGCCGTGCCGCCGGCGGCCCACGTTCTCGTCCGGCGGATCGGGGAAGCGCCTTAAGTAGGCTAATTAAATACGCTGGCGATGCCGCGTGCTGCTTCTTGCATCGTTACGGGAAGTACTCTGGAAAGCCTGTTGACCTTTCAGGATTTATACAGAGGAGGCTGGCAAGGGTTGGGAGGTCCGTAATTGTGGTATCCATCAAAACAAATGGATTCGCTTCAAGAGCATGCTGGGACAAAGGGGCGCTCAACTGCGTGGCTTTTTCAGCCCTGTGTGCTCAGAGCTGTGTTTCTTTAGCAGCAACATGCTCCATCCCACCTGTGCTGTGTATTAGAGAGCGTGATGACACACTCAACACTGATTGAGCCGTCCAGTCCAGTTTGACCCTGCCACTTTTGTGTCATCGCCAGGAGAAAATCTTACTCCCTTCTTGCCGCTGCCGCCTCGCTCTCGCTGCATTAAAAATGGAAGAGGCGGAGGCCCTGTCATGCACGCCACCCCGTCCTTCTGGAACATTCCCCTGACTGGCCCCTTAAGTGCGCCCGGGCTGAGGAAGAGAAGGAGAGTAGGGGAGGAGAACGAAGACGGAGAGCCTCACCAAACAGCTCAGCCCTGACAAGCTAATTGCAAAGCTGTGTAGGGGCGGACGCCTCACCATAATAGCACGGGAGAGCGGAATTACCCCATAACAACCCCGTTCCTCTTTTCTCCACTCTCTCCTTACCTGTCCATCCTTTCCCACAGTTAGAGCTCTCAAGCTCCCTCAGGCCTGTAATTATTTAGCCTTAACGGTGACGCACACCTGTCTCGTTCGGACAGCGAGGAAAGCACTGAATATGTCGTTAAATGAGATCCCCCCCAGCGAAACAAGCCTTAATTACTCCAGTGGACTCAAAAGCCTCTAATGAGAGAAGCGTCTCCAGGAGAAAACAGCAGCTCTCCGGTGCAACGCAAATCTTGCAGCGACAGCTCTTTACCTTATAGATGGAGCATTATATTAGGATTGCTGCTATAAGTAAGGACCCTGGGGAGACTTCATGGGAAAATTGTCTCAAAAAATTGAGAGCATGATCGAGAGGGAGAAGTGCATGGGATTACACTGGATAACTTCCCGATTTGTTTTTATATGTTGTTTCTTTTTGCTTTGCACGTCTGATCCTCATGTTTAATGACGTCCTCTGTACACCATTAAGCAGGCTCACTGGGGCTAATTGCCCAAGTCATTAAAAGTTTGATGATTTCGCTGTTGGGTTGAGTGTCGCCCGCCCTTCCCTCGGTTTCCTTTGGCTCGCACACGTCACGATATTCTCTCTCTCTCTCCACCTCTCCTTTTTTTCCGCCAGGGAAGAGCAAAGCACATCCCTCAAATCCCCTCCCTTCTCTCCCCATCTGAGTTCCTAAAAGCTCTTGAGCTAACATTATTATTCTTTAATGGGTGAAAACATGCTTGATAGCGAACAGTGCAGTGTGAGAGAGAGAGAGTGCGGCGGGAGAGAGAGAAAAAACGAACAGTGCGGAGTTGATGAAAGCCGTGGAGGTCACTGGGTATGCAAGGTCTGTCCACAAACAGAGCGCAATGAAAGATGTTGTGGATTATTTGAAGCTAAGGGAGTTTTGTTTTTAGTGTAATTGCATTAGCTTACAGCCGTAGGTTTGTAGGGGGAAAGAGTGTAGGTGGCTTTTGTGTGTAATTTAGGGCTGATGTCAACAACGCAGAGATGATTCAAACTCTAACACCCCCCTCAGCTGAGGGACTTAGTTGTGCCTGATGATTCATTTTAACGGCATAACACAACCATCTGAATGATGCACATCATAATTATATCATACAGTGTGCGGTCATGAATTTCTTGCCCCCACGTATTTGCTGTTTTCCATTAGCAAAAGCAACATTGATATCTGTGACGCCACCGTACCTTTGATGTCTCATTGAACAGCCGCGACCCCTTTGCCCCTTTCACACCCTAAGTGTGTCGAGAAAAAGAGACCCACAGATCTTTGCGCCAAGGTCACCCCATGGTGGCCCCAGCTGGCTTGCTCTGCCCTGTGGGGTTTCGTAACTGTGTAATCCAGCTGCAGTTGTGCAAACCCGGGGCTGCCTCAGTGCCCTGCCAGAGCTGATCCGGCCGGACAGGGGGGAGGGACCTCTGCCTGTCTCCCAGGCCTGGGTGCTCTTCTAGCTGGGGAGCCGAGGCAGGACCCAGGAGGCCCGGTGCACTCCGGCAGCAGCTGCTGTGCTACAGACACGCTCAGGACTAAAGAAGCCTCCTGCTGCTTGTTACAGAGATCATCAGAGCTGACATGCGGCTCTCATGATGCTCCTTCCCTCTGCAGCATCCTTCCCCATTAGATACCAGACACATGCATCACCTTCAGTGCCCCAGACCATTGCAGTCCCGTATGGCTTGTTTTTCATGTTAGCTGAGCTCCCTAAGGACAGCTCGTGATGAAATGTCTGACTGACAGCCCAGTCCTTGTCATTTTCAGAGGTGAAGCAGACACACAAACACACACACACACACACACAAAGAAATGGCAAAACACGGATACGCACTCCTACACTGACAGATACATACATCCAAACACCTAACAGTGAGAAACGCACAAAGCGGATAAACACAAAGTGTCAAAAATGTTCACGTCATTCTCACATTTTCCGTAATGCATGATTGTACATCTCGCCATAAACTGCAGCCAGGAATCGTGGAAAATTAGATGGCACAGTATTATTTTCTATACCATTCCAGATTCCTATCTTACAATCTTGGGCATCGAGCCACTCTCGTCATCCATAAGAACGAGATGGGTTTTTGCAGACCCTGTCAGTCTAGTTTACCCTCTTCCACTATTACCCCTATTCACAGACCCATCCCACGCATCATCCCCCGTCCATCCAAAATCTCTGCACAATCATTACCACCTGTCTAAACCTGAGTGGGGCCTGGTGCCATGTCACCAGTGGAGAAAGCAGAGAGAACGGGTGAGCCAGAGAGAGAGACTTAGCAGGGAGTTTTTTTTTTTTGAGTGAAACAGAGTTAAGACCGCAAAAGCTGCTCGTACAGAACTAAGCAAGGGAGAAAAAAGAAGAGTTATGAAAAGGTCAGCGTTTTCATTCCTGGCATACAATTAGATGAGAAATGCTAATATAATTACTGTATGTCTGGCATCGTGGGTCATCGGAGTGACCTTATCAGAGACTGCAAGAAGTTCGGAAAGAACAAGAAGAAGTTCAGCAAACCCTACATGACTCATAGTTTTACTTCGTCGGCGCAGGTACTCGATATCTCTTAGATGTTGGATAGAGCTCTTCCCAAGATATCTTTTGGTATTGACCATGAAACCTTTGTATCTCTACAACGTCAATACTCTATATAAGCAGCCTGTATGGCTTTAAATGTTGCTACCGCTCAGATGAAGGTGTTGCTGTTGAGACACCTATAAGAGGATACATCCTTCAATCTTGTGAAAGAGACAAAACTAGTTCATCGTATCTTACTGTCGGAGCAAAGCGATTCTGAAATCAATCACACTGTTCCACTACGTATTCCCCTGAACTAGGTTTAACCATTGTGTGTCTGTCGTGGGTGTGTCTTTTTTGGTGACTTAGTGGAAAGCACAACCTCTGTCATCCCATGTAATGTCAGAAGGCTGTGTGGTTTTTCTCTGTCTCCCCAAACACCCACGAGTATTGGGGTGTTGTCTTGGGTATTGCCCCATGATTTAATCTCTATGGCAACAAATATAAGCAAATTTCCGACCTCATACGCTTTCGCTAATATATTGACAATGGCGTACTAAATTTATTTTGCAAATTTGTATCACTACGAGTCTCCTTAATTAAAGTACGTTTTTACCCATCATGTACAGTAGTGCTGCCATGTTGTCTTTCCAATGCTAGTGTTGCTGTCCAGGTTTACTCTATTTAGCCTGACTTGGGAGGACACACTTCCTGTGTCTGAAACATGGGGGCGTCAAGTGTGTGTGTGTGTCGGAGCGCACAGTTCTTCTCTGCAGGTGAACTGAAGCGTTAGCCTGGGTCAGCAGGCCTGTGCGTGCCGAGCTGCAGTCAGGCGGAACAATGTCACAGCACAGACCGCCGCAGCGGGGCTTTTCCTGCTCGGCAGTGGACGCATCCTGCTCCGGCCTTCCAGCCGTGCTCCCAGACATTGCGACACAAGCCGCACGTTGGTTTAATTGAGTTTCAGTTTCGTTTCCGTCCTTAATCGTCACCTTCCTCAGTCGTACCTAGTGGTTTCTGATGGCGCCCACTATTGTCAGCCCTTCTTTAGCTTTCTGTTACCACGCCCACGTTCTGCAGGAAAGATTCAGAACGTGCCCGGCCCCTACTGCACTGCTCGGTTTGTCATTGCCACGGCCGCTTGTGCACTCGTGCCGGCAGCGGACGGCGAGAGAGCAAGACTAATGACAGCTGGGAGGGAGCCGGTCTCCCCGGGCCCGGGGATAAAGAGGCATGCAGTGCTGGCTGCTGTCTGGCCGCGCTCAGTTGACTGCTCTCCCAGGACCGCTCAGGTACACAGTCGTGCCTCATCGCCACCACACCACTCCACACTCAAGCGCCAAGGCCAGAACCAACAATTCCATCCTTCCTCCCCTCCCTGAACAGCTCTATTTGTTCAACATTTCAATTAGATGGCCGATGCTATTATTATTTTTGTTTGTTTGTTTGCTGGAATTCTTCCTTAAAGGACAGAAATGTTTGTGGGTTTTTAAACTTGATGCCGATGTGCCAAATGCTTAGCTCTTGCATTAGCACATTGTAGATTTGCAACGGCAGAACTAAAGTGCGAGTGAAGCGGTTCATAATGAGGCTAAACATCAGAATGAATCCATGTATGGTAAAAACCATCCCGTGTATAAAAACCAACTGTTGCTGCGTTGCTACGTAGCATGAACACACCAGCACGCTGGTGTGATGGATGATTGAGTAATATGCTAGAATATGTTCAGTCGTGAAGGAAAACAGATCAATGATGCTGTATAGATTGAGAAAGATTGGTTTAAGGATAAGAACACAGCGTGACTGCAACTAAAGAAAGTTATACTTAACCTTCTGAACAGAGATCATAAACCTGTATCAGAGGAAGACGTTTAAGAGCACAAGATTGAAGACAAAAAGTTGTTGAAAGCAGCAAGAAGTGCAAATAGCTACGTTACACACCTGGTAGGCCAAGGGGAGGTACTCAGTGTCTGTGATTTCAGTCGTGGAGGGGGTGTGGAGACCTCCGAGTTCTAAACTAAACACTATGTATTAAAGCTACTACATTCTCGTATATTTTGTTTATTATAAATATGCATATATTGGAATACACGTTAACAATATAATGTAGTACAGAGGCGGAACGAGAACTATTCTCGTACAGTCCAGTTTATCTGCCCCTTTAGTTGGTCAGCTGGAATATCCACAGATGATCTAGCTTTGATTGCTCTGCCATTGCGTTTTGTGCATACTTTGGGTAATGAATCACTTTAAATTTCCATAAATTGAATGAGGAGAAATGAGAAATGATTTGTGTTGTGCAGAGGACATAATTGAGCAGTGTAATCACCTGTAATTTGGAACATGTGACATTACTCCCACTCCATTGGCACTGACCCAGGGGCTGTGTGGTTTCAGAGACACTGTAGAGCTCATTGGATTATATTGCATTATACCATTCGAAAAGAGGGTTTGCCGCAAGCTGCGACCAATTAAAGTTGAACAAAGCCAGCTCATCTGCTCAGCTCTGCTTAGTAGGTCAGTGAAATTGGCGGAAGTGAACGTGTGTGCATTCTCCCACTCCCTCTCTCTGACTTTCACACTCACACACAGAGTAAATACATAGTGTTATAGATATTTAACCTTAAACAATGACCTTTTTTATTCATTTTAAAATGTCCATCTACCTAGTTACAGGTTTTTCAAAAATGATCGAGACATTTGGTCCCCTAACCAGTCAGTAAACACGATACACACACTCTTCTTTTAGCCCAAGGCACTGCTTTTCTAAGCCACGGCGTTGGCATGTCCAATTTGCCATGTGTGGTACCCTGCTGCTCCATGTGAGCGCCTTACCAAGCTCCTGCACGCCTCCATCCTGTCACCTCCACCTCACGTACACAAGCCTCGCCTCTTGCCCTGCCATACGTTACGTGTTAAACATGTGAGGTTAATTCACGGCCTATCCTATCCGCAGCCCTCCTTGCCCACGAAAGGATGGCTGACTTGCGCTTCGCCACACCTACTGCAGGTACACGCAGACAGCGCAGCGCAGCCCGTTGGAGCCTAAAGCATGACGACAGGTCATCTGTACGTGGCTCAGGTTACCACAAGAGTGATGCATGACGGGCAGTAGTGCACCGGCAGGCTCACGTTACAGCAGCAGCTCTTACAGGACAGGGTTATGAAAGAGGGAATGGCAGAAATGATGGAGCCCACTGTCTCTTCATGCAGACTGAGGAGCCATCGCTGCAGACCGGATCTGACCCACAGTAACTTGAGTATGGATGGTGAGCTGGCTGGTGATTTAGGGCTAGATATTAAAACTTTCTAGGTGCCAGCCGGTGGCGAGTCTGAGGTCGTCATAAAATAAAATAAAATCTCCTTTTTGGTTTGACTTTCCAAGTAGTTCTAGAGGTTAAAAGCATACACCACCACCAGTAGGAACATACACACTACCACGCTTGCCTGAGAAAATCCCCTAGCCGTAGACAGAAAATTATATGCCTGATCTCAAACTTGACTACAAAATGCAAAGGATCTCAAAAACTATTAATTGTATGAAACAGTAATGTATTCATCAAGTCCATCTTACAAAGACGGTAATTTTGGCTATTTTCTGTAAATAACTTTTACAAAAATGTCTGTCATCCATCCACCAAACAATTTTCAAAACTCTTGCCTCGCAGGTTACCTTCACAAAGAGGAAGTTTGGATTGATGAAGAAGGCCTATGAGCTCAGTGTCCTGTGCGACTGTGAGATCGCCCTCATCATCTTCAACAGCTCCAACAAGCTCTTTCAGTACGCCAGCACTGACATGGACAAAGTCCTGCTCAAATACACAGAGTACAACGAGCCCCATGAGAGCAGGACCAACTCAGACATCGTGGAGGTGAGTGGGTTCCACCGCATTTGCTGTAGCTGACAGTGACTCCACTCACAAAGGAACCGATGGAAACATGTGCGAGGATGTGGCTGATCTGCTGTTTTCGGGTTGACTAAACCTTGATTCCTTTCTAAGATATACAAACAGTACAATTTGCCGCTGACTCTTTATAAGCAAAGGATTTAATATCGCCCATTATATTCAAAACTTTTAGCAAAAATATCTAAAAAGAAAACCGTTCCAGACAGTCATCACATTCTTGTCTCACGTGGTCAGCTCATTCTAGGAAGTTTATTTTATAGATATTTGCATGTCATTTCAATACTGCATTTTCAGTTTCATCAAGTAAAAGCTATTCTGCAAATGTGTATATATATATAAATACATTTAAAATCTTCATTTATCCGTCCTTACTTTGAGACATATTTCTCTATTTTATATTACTGGGTGCTTTTATTCTGCCACCCATACTGGATAAAATATCTCTGATATTTGTATATAGTCCAACATCAACTTATTCAGCAGATTTTGAGCCGAAAGATGATTTAATGAAGCTAATTTTTTTTTTTTTTTAAACCGTGACCCTAGAGGCACAGTTGACATTAGACATAAAGCTTCCAAAAACTGGGCCAAATGCAGACGTGATGAGGCCACACAACGTCTGGCCGGCGGGTAAACGTTTCCTTCTCATCCTTGTTCTGATAGTGTTTCGCGACATCTGCAGGGCCTGATAAGTTCAGCTGAGCTTCAGTGTGGCAACGGACAAAGAGCATGGGTCACGAAGCAGCTCCCATAACTTGATATATACATATATAAATAGCTAACCCAGCTGGCTTTCAGTGTGCAAACCATAAGCATTCTACATTAGTGCTTATTACAGGGTAGTGGATTTGCCAAGCATGCACTGTCCTCATTTGTCGAAGCAGCATTCACATTATGTAGGCCAAGAGCATCAGTAAGAGAAGAACAGGACCGACTAGAGATTCCAAAATTTTGACGCAGTTGAGGTTTGTAGCTCTGTCCAAAACGCTCATCTCTGTACCTTAATTCTAAATGAAAAGCAAACCCTGTCGGTGCAGTAACGGTAATAACAATGGAAAGGAGCTTGTTTGTTTTGAAAACCAATCGCAGAGGTAGACACAAACCAGTCTTTGTGGTCCAGCCACGACAGTCTTTTTTTATTAAACACTTTCTACCGTGACCCAACTTTTCCTGCACAGCCGCAGCACATTCCTGATTTCTGTTGGCCCACGCTGCCTCAAATTGTGCTTTGTTCTTCAGGCTGTGTTTGACAAACGCGAACTTAACAGCTCAATAGTGTGACGTCGAAAAGTCTGTGATTCTAACTAAAAAGTGTTTTACTTGAAGAGAGCTAAAATGGCATAAAAGGAGTCAGCTGCGTCACTCTTTTATCTTTTATTCATGCCCGATGCTGCGGCTGGTGAATTACCTGCTCGGCAGAGCTGCAAAAGAGCGCCCGGCTCTCCGCGAGGCTCCGGACTTCCCGTTGTGGGGGCCCTTTAACGGGACCAGCCCTCCCCATGCACGGGGCAGGCCCTCACCTACATTAAAAATGAATGGACGTACTCTTCTCCCCTTATGTAACCACCGCCCCATGGCAGCCTTGCCTTTTCTCCAAAGGCCCTTTTCTTGTCTTTCCCCTTTCTGAAAAGGATGCTGCGACCCACGCTAAAGACACTCGTGTCAGTTCCCCTAAGCGACCACAAGATGGGCGGCTATATCACGGCTATGGGTTGAATTCTGTCCTGCAGGAAGCATCTAAGATACAGAATGCTGTGAACTGCGGAACCAATCACTAAGATTGCCACACTGGCCTTACTGGTGTCCAGGGAAACCTGTCCTTGCAACCAAACAGCCCACAGGCCTGCGTGTGTGCAGCCTCGTAGAACCCTTCCCCCAGCCCCCGCTGCCTTTGTGGCCGCAGTTCAGAAGTGAATAAGCAGAGCAGAAATAAGCTATGCAGGGCCCGGGCTCTCTTTTCCCAGCCCGAAGACACGCACACCACCGTGCCATGTGGCGGTGCCAAAGAGTAGGGTCATAAAATAATCCAGGCCTGTGGTCAGCACGAAGGAACACGGCTTTATTGCCGTGCAGCACGGTTAACTTCACCGCACGATTCTACATCAAGATCCTGTCCACTATTGACCGTGTTATGTGGGGGTCAGAAAAAGACAGATTATTAAGACCACACAGAGAGGATGGTAAAAAGAAATTCTGCCCGTGTCAAATCCATAGGCTCACTGCTGTCCACGTGTTACGAGTGATGCGAAGCTTTGGGTATGCACTCAGCTCGTCCTAATGGATGTGAAAAGCTCTGAATGAGTGTTTAATGGATGAATTCTCCTCCCTCTCTCTATCTCTCTGCTTCTCTCGCTCTCTCTCCTAGTGAAATGTGCTTCACATGGAAGCACTTACACTTATCTAAATTAAACAATCGCATTAAACCCGCAAACACCACCCAAAACATTTTGCACTCTCATTTCTACCATCTCTCAGTTTCGGGATTCAGAGGTCCCCATTCCACGTGAGAAGCCAAATCAAAGGTCACATTCCTCCTCGCCACCACCATCTGTAGATAAAGGCTCGGCCTTGTAGCGGAGTAGAACAGATGCCGCACTTTCCACAGATGGATGTGTGCCTGGGGCACAGTTTGATAACCAAGTGCAGAGCTATAGACTTCTTTTAAAGCCTGGACGACAGTCCGGTCCAGAGCCCTAGACTCCGATGCTGAGCAAAGGGGACCGTGAAGGTGGAAAGTCAGGGTCCGTGAGCATGAGAGTGTGTGTGTGTGTGTGTATCTGTGCGTGTGGCCGGCACACGGCGGTTCAACTTCAATAACACTCCAGGCGACAGGTGAAGCGTTGCGTGAAATCTCCCTTTGTGGATCCTGTCCACTTCTCTGTCTGATTAAAAGTGGCCGCGATCCCATCTGTGTCTCCCTTTTCAAAGGCTCCTGGACTGAAGCAAGCCCTTTTATTTACTGAATAGCAGCGTAGGGGCTGATGGAGCGTTTCCTCCGAGGTTACAGCTCCCATTCAGGGAGCTTGCGGGGGTCTTTAAGGACCACCGGCGTTCCGACATATCGGGTCTCTCGCCAGCACACTTTGTCCTTGCTTTCACCTTCTGCGCTGGCTACAGAACAGGTTGGTGAAGTGGTTCTGAAAAGCATTCTGGGACACAAAGAATGCTTGTTCTGGGAGCATTTTAATAATGCACCATCAGAAGTAGATTTTCTCAAGTACTGATAGAGGTTTGACGTAGCGGAAAAGATGCACTGTGGCTAATTTGGACCAGCAAGATTTAATGTTCAGTAGGGTTAAACAGCTATTAATTCTCTGCTACTAATAAATGAAGGAACAGTTGACGACCCTTGGACAAAAATGACAAGCTTTAGAGGGTAAATAGAGTCAGTGGATGTATGTATGTTGATATGCAGCCTAGTGAAGACTCTCACTGACTCTCACTGTAGTCACAGACTCGGGTTCTGTAGAAAGACCCCTACAGTTCCAGTGTGTTTCAAATTCAATTTTATTTGTGCTGCAAATGAAAAAGCTGCTGCAGGTAATTAAAATAATTCAATCATCCTTACTCTTCTTCCTCTCTGACTAGAGGTAATGAAATCTTCTCCGAGTCGCTCTAGGAGATCTTGCTCTTATACCAAACACAGACTCGCAGTGTGTGGAGGATTTCTTGAAATCAGATATCAACTTCACCGCAGCTATGAGACCCCCTTACCCCGTCTGTCTTACGTTTCCCGCACCATTCAAGCGCTGTGCTTTGAGAAATTCATAATCATTACCCAAATGATTTTGAACAGGTTATCAGCCCCCTCTTATATACTGTAGATATGACGACGTTGAATTTTGTTTTGCAGGATGCTATATAACAAATGTGTGCTTTGATTAAGCCTTGAATCAGAAACATCCAAATGCAAGGTTCCAGAGAGTTTCTGTGTGTCGATGTGCCACTAGTTTGGCTGTTGGACAGCATTTTCTGTTGATTAGAACAGCAAACAAATCAGAGGCAAATGTGTCCCATTGTGGCGGTCACGCGAGGCCGACATTGTAACATGCGGTTTTGAGCTACCAATGATTTATTTCCTCTGCCAAAACAAACATACAAAAATGTGCAGTCGCACACTTTGCCAAGACAGTTTAAAAAGGGAAGACGCACAACATTTTAACTAACCTTACGCACAAAGCGAGGATGGATCATTTTAAAGAAGCGTGCCATTCGTATTTTCTTCTTTGTCATCAGTGAGGTGAAAATGGCCGCCAGTCTCTTAAGGCCAGGTTTTTTTTTTTTTCAGGATGTTTAATGGCTTAAAATGAAAATTAGCGAGATATGTAAATCTTGACCATTTGGAAATGTCAGCCTTCCTTTTCTTCCCTTTTTCTGAGAGATTCCAGTTCTGTTCCATGTGAATCGCACCATTGTCTTTCCACAAAGCAGGAAAAAAGTCCCCTACTCCCTTCGCCCGAGAGTCTGAAGCCGGGCATTTTAGCTGGCATACAAGGCATTCAAACAGTGTCGCGGCAGAATTTGCTACGGCATACGTATTCATTACGGAACGCTGGTCCGGCTTGTTAGCAAAGCTGCAAATGTGGGATAGCAAAGAATGAGCGTCTGGAAGTGGAGGAGGAGGAGGAGGAGGAGGAGGAAGGAAACCGTCTGGGGCAGAGAGATAGTTATGATAAAGGAATCGCCTTCATCGCCCTGGCCTCAAGGAAAAAGCGAGGACACCAAGACTTTAGCAGGTTGACCGGCGAACGCCACCATCTCAATACCATTACCTGTGTTCTGAGAGAGGTGTCCTTCTCAAAAACTATGCGAGCAGAACGAACCTCCTCTCTTGTAATTGAGCCGACTGGGACAGGAGTGGTGGAACGCTGTGGTTTTTGTATGTGAGGAAGAAGACAAACAGAATTGTTTGTACTGTCAATCACAGTGGGCCCAGTGATTAAGACCCCCACTGCATCTCCTAATGAATGCAAATTGGCACATCTGCTTCTGTGAGCTAGCTGGCCAGACTGTTCAATTAGCGTGATTGATCAATTATCCTCCTCTCGGTGACGGTGAGGGAGAGGGGAGGAAGAGGAGAGGAAAAGCAACAGTGTGATAAAGACGCGCGCGCGATAAGTCTGCCCGCTCAAACGCGGTTCTGAAGATGCAATTCGTGTAAACAGAACGAGATCTAATCACGCAAGTCATGCTTCGGCAACGATTCGCGGGAATTCGCTTTGACGGGATTTGAAGGTGGCTATAAACGCTCGAGAAAAAGTCCCATGCGTCGTTACGCTTAATCTGTGGATATGATATTTTGAAAAGACCTCCTGTCTGCAGTGCTTTGCTGCCACAACAGATCAACTTGAGTACCCAGATGTTGATGTGTAATTGGATCTGTGAGAGCTATTACATTATCTAACGAACCAAAACATGAACGTATTTGTTGGGTTGTCACCGGTTCAGAAATGAGTGGCGTGAGCCACGTGGCTGCTGAATAAGCATTCCGGCTAATCAAATCCATTAAGACACTGGAAGAATTCACCACCGTCGTCTTTACTTAAGTATTTTTTACCAAATCAGATTAAATCAGCGTGATTTTTAGCGGCTTTTGTATCGTCATTCGTCTCCATTTCCTCCACTATTAAATCCCAGACTGCTCTGGGGTGGTCTGTAAGCACAACATGCGCCGATAATGCCATGGCAATTACAAGCCCATTTCTCTTTTAGCAGGCAGGGGTGGCAATCTTAATAGGAGTATTATTTATACGGCGCTGTTGATGCAGCTTCAGCCGCTAAGCTCATTTTCCAAACATTAGGGGGCTGGGTGTCTCTGAGGGACCCTGTCTGGGCTCTTTCACTGACAGATCAGACCCGGAGTGCTGAGGATCTGTGATCCTGACATGCCCAGATAATGGAGCCTGGCTCACAGGGGGCCAGAGCTGGCACCATGCGGGCCCTGTCACCACCCCACAGAACCTCTCTTGCCGTCCTTAAGCTCCCCGCTCTCCAGCCTCTGGGGTCACGTGGAGGCACGCTGGCTGGCCTTACTTTCCTAAAGCGCTAAACTTGCTCGTTGGTGTAAAGTGTGGAATATTTCGGCGACAAATTAGTCATTTACTTGTGGTGGTTTGTAATAGCAACCTGACGGCATTGCCCCGACGCGCTTATTCAGAGCTACTAATGATTAGTCTTTCCAGTAGAAACTTTTTTAGGCTGAATTAAGACTCGAGTTCTCCATCACCACACAATATCGTGATTTCTGTCAGTACATGACCACTTTGAAACGTATGAATGTTGATTCTGAGAGTAGTCATGATCCTTGTCAACATATACTGTAACTCCACGACAGTCTTTACCCTGAAATGACAGGAGTTATTTTTCAAAATGACAGAACCAGTAACCGAGCTGGTCTGAGTGTTACATGGCGTGTTAAGCTGAAAGCCAGCTTCATTCAGTTTTATGAAGGTCCGGCTTGGGCATATTGCATATTTATGAGGCGCCTTTAATTGAATCGTGAAGCAGCCTGGCGTAAATGAGGTCACTTCTCAGAGGTCGTGCTTGGACACTCTGGCTGAAAGCAGGGTCCTTCCTTGAGATTCAGCTGGCCATACACATGCATTCACCCCCTCAACACACACACACATCAGCACAGCCACTGCCTCCAAAGGGCCCGAACTGTCGTCTCAAGTCTGCGTGGACCAATCTTATAGGGGTCAAGGGCTTAATTTGCGTTTGATATGCACAGATGACAGCACGGAAAGAGGAAAGCGGGAGGAGGGGAGATTACATTTTAATTGGCAAACGCTTAACTTAGCGGCTAAACTTTGCAGCTGATCTGCTAAAGCCTTGTTTGACATTTTAGATGGCTCGGGGGCGTGCATGGTTAGTCGCTCTGCTTTCCGTGGCCAGGGCCCCCTCCCCGGAAGCGCAGGACACATTCTTCTGTCCTTTAGCCGAACGACGCAGTAACGGCGTTAAAAAAAGGGGGTTGTTCCGTCAACCGTGACGCCACAACGGCACGCCGAAATGGACCAGAAAACATTCAGCTATGCCAGTAGTTTAGCGCAGGACACATTCCTCTCTGTCCTCCAGCCAAACGACGCAGTAATGGCGTTAAAAAAAGGGGGGCGGGCGGTTCTGTCAACCGTGACGCCACGACGCCACGGCGAAATGGACCAGAAAACATTCAACTATGCCAGTAGTTTTGTCACAAGTTCTTTGTTGATAATTTGAGAAAGCAGCAGCTTTTTTAAAACAGCTGTCAGTTCAACTTCTATCATCTCGCCAGCATTTTTTTTCTCAGATACATCGTTATTAAAGCTTGTTTAATTTCCCTCATGATCTGTAACATTCCGCTTCATTACAACATCCCTCCTCTCCGTCTCTCCTCGATTCCCAGACACTCGCTCCTTAATGTCTCAGCCGCGGTGAGTCTTTAACCCCCCGCCCTCCCATTACACACACACACACACACACCTCTCCTCGTACCCTCTCTCTCTACCCTTCGCACATTGAGACGTCTCCATATTAAAGAAGCGATTAAGCCAAACCAAATGTCAGCCGTATTGACACATGGCTGAGCCCTCTTTCACGGGGCAGTCGGGTGTAGCGCTGGTATTTTTAATAATGACTCCAAGCCACAAATAGTGACAGTCATGTGCGCCGAAGAGCTTTACTTTTATAAGCTCATAATTGATTTGATCTTCTCATCATTTCATAATTCTTTGGAAACGTAGAAGATACGCTAGAAAATAGACCCTGCCGCTTGAGACCATCGTTGGAAGTGGTTCCGTCTTTATATCTGATGGCGTGCAGAGGGATTACGTGGAGCACGTGAGAAATATTTAACTTTTAACTCAGTGCCACTTTTCATACGAGATTATTTTTGGTGTTGTAATTGTAATAGCCTGTTTATTTCTGGATACTTTGGTGTCTGATTAACAAAGACCAAAATATGGCCATGTTGAACCAGAACGTGGGCAAGGGTGCTGTATCACTAACACTGTGTTGCCATCACCGTCTGGGAATGCATGGTGATTTGGCCTTTTGAACCTTCTTGCCGAGACTGGCGTACTGTGGGTACACCTCTCACCCCGAGCAGCGCGCCGGTTTGGACTAACACGAAAAGCCAGCAGCAGTGTCGGCCTGGCGAGGTGCATTCCAGGAAAACTCGCTGGCCCGATTAACCTGTTCTGTCAGTCCGCGCAGTCAAAACAAACAAGGTTTTTCTGAGCATGGCGGGGAGCGTATGTGTTCTTGCTCCGCTCAACTAATAATAATCCCAAGAACGACGAACGTATATGTTAGTAGCGGAAATAGCAGCGCTATCTCGGTAGGGTACAGTAATAATAGAACGGACTTGCTGGCCTTTCCCGATTGCCGTGAGGGCGCAGCCCGTGCAGCTTTATAAACAAGCCAATGTAAACAGGCCTTCTGAAAGACAGGAAGATCGAGCGTTACGCTGCTTGAGACTTGAGACAGGAGACAAACTGTTGGTCGTGGTAGCGGAAATCAGCTAACTGTCTGCACAAAGGATCATGGTCTACATAGTTTGGCTGCTTTTGCTGATGTTTCGTAAAGATGGAAACTCTAATCTTCCAGCATTTCTAAAGGAAAAGCCGGCAAACAGGACAGTAGGAGATAAATGCACGCGTTTGGGATGTGTCCTAATTTCCGATTAACAGTCAAACATTTCATGGAGCACTTCCTTCATCTCTCTGTCCCTGTCCGTCCCACTAGTAAATGCTACACTGCAAACCAGGTGCTATGGTGAGGAACTCAGTTTTTACTCTCGTTAGCTTTACTCAGATCGAGAGGATTCGTGACCCTTTGACGGAGAAGGTATTACCATTCTATACATCTGTGTAGTTTAGGTGGTTTAAGCACAACCCAATTGAGGTCAGAGAGGGGCAGTAAGAACAGCTTGGTACGTGTCGTACAAAGACGTGCAACTTCGTCACAGCGAGCCTGATGAAAAAGCCTCTGCCATGTAAATGAATTAACCAGCCTTCCTCTTCTGCTGGGGGTGAAGTACGTATGTCAGGTTAAAAAAGCGCTGCCTTATTATTCCAGTGCCGGCACACTAATGGTGCAGCGAGTCTCCTGGTGCGTTTCAAAGTGCCCTCTTTTATAGGACAAGGACTCCCTTTCCTCTGGGTTTTCACTGTAGGACAGGACCAAAGCGCTCGCTCTGAACATCCCATTTTCACTCCTCTTCTCACTTTACCCCTAACTAAACCATCTATATTTTTCGGTCCATTCTGCCTCTGTTCCCCTTCTGTTTAGAAAAGCACTTTAAGGCATGGTTTGAAGTCATACCAATTGTAATATTTTCCCCCCTCTCTCATGTGCTAAGGTTGCTGTGGAAACGCCGCCGCTTGTTTTCTTCCTGCCATAACAGACGGCGAGGAAGGCGGCTTGCGTCTTCCTCGTTCGCACCGAACCGTCCACGCGCTGGTGTGCTAGCAGAGCGGCGGTCCGAGCTTCAACTTTTTCATTCCCACGTTTCCCCCACCCCCCGTTGTTGTTTTGTTTGGTTTAACCATTAGGCTTATGACGCATCAATTAGTAGAGCGAGCCTAAAAAGCCCTGTAGCATCACCACAATGTGTGTATGTATGTGTGTGTGTGTCATACCCTCCCCTGCCCTCTTGAGCACACCGTTCGTTACCTGGTTACTGCCAAGAGAGTCTTGTTTTCAGCACATGTCGTGCCTCATTGACGTCAGCGAGTCTCTCCCTCATTCTCTCTCTGTTTTCTCTCACTGCTCTCTTTTTCTCTCGCCCTCCCCCACATCTCTTTTACACTCCCCTCTGTCTTTCTCCTTTCTCTCATTTTCCTTCCCTCTTCTGATATTTGTCATTTTCAAAAACCACGCTTGTTGTTCTTGAAGAGGCCGGGGCAAGGGGAAAAAAAAAAAAAAGCAACACGCAGACAAAGGCAGAGAAGGCCGGCAGCGAGGCGGGTCCTCGGTAAACATTAATCTCGAATAAGACTAATGAGGCGGCCTCTAATCTGGAGTGCTCGAGCGCGGGTCTGCCGCCTGTGTGTTGAGAGCCCTCGCGCTCATTCACAAACCCAACGACAAGAGAGAGGCAGCACGCGCTGCGTGGGTTCAAATCAATGACTCATTTTGCTGTATCATTTTAGCCCTTCAGTCGCAGAGACAAACACAAGGTCACTCGTCTCTGGTTCAAGGACCTGTGCAGAAAAAGTTGAAGTCAGCAAGGGGCTAATTCTCAGCACTTGGTTGTTAAAGAACTTGCATCACTTTTTGAATGTGATCATATATATTTTTTTCTATTATTTTTTCATTTAACTGAAGGACTAACCTTATATTCATGTGCAGTTTACGTGAACTGGCCAAACTGACCAGAGCAGTCCTCGGTCACAGATTTTTTTTTTTAATTTGCAGTGACAGCATTTGACCTGCTCATTTCTCTGCATGTCCAGTCACCTGCAGACCTCCATCCAGCTGAGACCTCCACTTTTTGAGGTCATTACTTTCATGATTTCTAATTGGGTCACTCCAGTGTTAGTTTTTCCTCCGTTCAAGGGCAGTTTTCCCCATCACATTTAGCAAACACTCTTGACCAATTTCCACTTCCTAACTACAGTTACAGTTTCTTTGGAGATCCACCCCCCGGGGATCTTATTTAGTCTTACCAAATCCCCATATTATGGTCATCTAAATTAAAGACCACTATCACCGGCGAGACCACTGAAGTATGCGTCCAAAATTTCTTGGCCAAACTAAAACAGCAGCACAGAAGAGAACCAGTACCAAAGTTTAAACGGTAAACCATGCAGCTTTGAATCATTAGAATCAAATCGAATCACGATTCTTTCTGTCGATTCAAACTTGATTCATGCATTCCCAAAAAAAATTATTCATATTTTTCCACTAATTTTTTGTTGATCTGCCACAGTCAAATGGGAAAAGTTACTCAAAAAAGCAATCTGGAATCAAATTCATCATCTATACGGAATCGTGAATCGCTTATGAATCATTACTCGATTTTAAATCGAATTGTGAGTTTTTCTGAATCGTTCACCCGTGCGATATTCCAGATACAGTTGCAGTTTTGCGTTTCCACGACCCTAAAGAAGGCAAAACAGAGCTGCAGGTCTGGCAAACACATGGTCGACAACATTATCAAGAGCTGAAAAGAATCCGTGTCCCGAAAGCGAGAGTGTACGTCCGTAATGGAATCGATGAGGAGCGTCACGCCGCGTCGTACTTGAACTTCCTCGGCCCTCTCGAGTATAGACCGACTGCTAATTTCTGATGCTTTGATGCCAAGCATAGCCGCGTAATGGGCACAAAAATGGAAACAACGAAGGCCTTCGCTGAGTACGGCATCCTGCCTGAACTTAACAAACTCTCTCCCCTTTCACTTCGCTCTCCATTTCTCCTGCCCTCCCTCCTTCTCCTGGTTACCATCAGGACCTGTCCCTAGACAGCACGAGGGAGGGCTAATGGAGGCCTTCTCCACAGCTATTGATTACGCTCACAAGCGGGGTGGGAGTGGGGGTGGGGGGCACCACCAACACGGCCAAACATGATTGAATGTAATTCAATAAGAGGGAGAATGAATCTTCCTCTCTCCTTTCACTCCCCAACTCTCCATACATCTCTCTCTATCTCCTGGAGATACATTTTCTCCTCTTTATTTTCTCTTTTTCTCCAAAGCTTTTGCCCTCTTTCCCTCGATCTTCGTCATACTTTTCTACACCACAATTCAGTCAAATTTAGGCTCCCAAATGACGCCAAATTGAACAATTTCTTTGCCGATTTTGGCCCTGAAGGGATAGATTATGGTTCAGGATGAAAGTGAAGTACAGTCAGACTGCATCGTGCTGTGACTTTTTTTGCTTTTAGTTAAAATTCCTGCGATGGTAGGATTATTTATTTTTTTTGCAATCCACGATCTTAATAGATTCCCGCAGTGCCGACCACTGCCCTGAGAAGCCCCCCACCCGCCACCTCAATAAGTTGACACCGCGCATGATTTGGTTATGCATGTGCTATGATTCAGCCTAAAAACTTGGCTGCCCACCACAGTGCCGACTTCAAAGAGCTTTTATGTGTAACAGATCCTCAGTGTCAGAGTGCGAGGTTTACATGGGAGGAATTTCATGGTGTTATTTTGTAATGGTAAAAGAGGGACATTTCTCATGCATGCACACTCCTGGCCCCTCTTTCAGTCTCCCTCTTTCGTCTTGAACTCACACACTCCCACTCTCTCTCTCACTCCTGTCAGCCTCATGCTCACTTGCGCGCACACACACGCACGCACGCCCACAAATCGTTCCACCACGTCCTTCCTTCAAGTCCCCAGCGCCGTTTCCCAGGTGTGTTTGCGTGAGCCGAGAGAGGGTTAATAACGGAGAGATAGAGAGAGTAAGAGAAATGACCCTTCCTGTTTCCAAGGCCATGGAAAACAGCTGAGTGGTTCTCACTCTCTGACTCACAGGCAGAAGAGTTTGATTCTACCTTCACATGCGAGCTGATCACATGCCCTCAGTAAAGTTTCATAACACCACTAATGTTAGCATAGCGCAGCGACGTGACAAGAGTCCAGCGTAACCAGACAGTTCGTTTCAACACACGCTTTTACACGGGACTTTGTAAAATCTGGATTTTAAAAAATAAGAGTTCGCCCCGCTCTGTGCTGCCTGCCTTTTTGCAGTACGCAAGGTTACTTTAGTAGTTTAGTGTAGCTGAAGAACTCAAAGTATGTCATTAGCTGACCTAATTTGGTCGGAATCGCTAATGACAGCAAGCCAGCCTCATTCACATGAGAATATGGATGAGGGCTGCCGATGCGACGCGCGGCGGTTTATAAAGCCCTGCGACGTATGACCTGGATTTACATTGTGGCAACCCAGAAAGTCCACAAGTGACCCCTGCCAACAATAACCCTATAGTCAAAATTGTATTAGCCGTGTTTGTTTTCCCACCACAAACATGCACATAAAATGCGTCTAATCACCGCTCACACATAGATAATGTTCACGCTCATACGCACCTCTGGTAACATGGGCATGGGCGCGGTGGTTTTCAGAGCGAGCAGTGCGGCAGGGTCTGTGTGCGCCACGTTTCTCAGAATTAAGCATAGCATTTCCCACAAGGTAATTTAAATACAATTTTTGTGTCATTCCTCCCTGATTCTGTTTTCCTTTTGTATTTGAAAAACGTCTTTTTTCACGTCAACAGTTTTGTGTTAGAGTTTGATTTAAGTTTTAGGCTTAGGTTTAAAAAAGTCTTCCGTTATTACACGTAAGTCATTACACATAAATAGTTTCAGTGTTTGAGCTGAAGGCACATAAACATCACAGTTACTATGGACACACACACACACACACACAAACACATATAGCAAGTCTGTGATGTGTGTATGACATCTGACTTCCACAAAAACAAACATGTTTTATGTTACGGAGTGAGGGCCAGGTGGGTGAGGGTCACATGACCCCAGGTCAATGAGACTATTTGGTGGTGGTGGCGGCAGCTTTGCTGTACGGTCCTCCTGCTGGCACATCCTGCCCTCTCCCTGCCCCCCCTCCCTGCCTTATCGGAACTCCTAATTGTCCTTATGAATATTTTAGAAGCCAGCAGGAACAGAGGTGGTGGGGGCGCGCTACGGTTTCAAGGGCTTTGACGGCTAATGATCCAATCTGTGGGCAAGGGAAGGAGTGAGAGAGAGCAAGTGAAGGAATGAGTGGGGGATATAGCGAGAGAGAGAGGGGTGTGAAGCAAGAGGAGAAAAGAGGAGCTTGCGTTTGACGCCGGGAAGAATGTCGCGCGCTGGGGAGACGCAAACAGGCTTTGGGAATACTTCTGAACCGTCGGACGTTTACTCAGTTGTTAAGACTGGGTTATAATTTGTAGCTTTAACCCCGTCTTACCGCCTATTCCCAGCTGGAGCTAGTCTGTCGTAGTGCGGGCTTTGCGGCAAGTGCAACAAGTATTTACACTGACTGGATTTCAGCACTCCAACTAAGACTAGAGATGGGCTGATACCACTTTTTTATGTCCGATACTGATACCGATATTGTAAATTTGGATATCTGCCGATACCGATACAGACACAGTCTTTTTTTAAACATAAAATAATGCTTTAAAATGTCTGAATACATGACTGAGATTATTGTTATGCTTAAGAAAATGCTTGATTCAAATACTGTTTTCCTAACTAAAACAATTACACGCACACATGTATATGCCAAATTATGTGTTCTCAAAAATTGATCGTTTAGACATTCTTCTTTCTTATTGATTACACTATAACATTATAAAATTGAAAAAAAATTGCTCAATTGAAAATGAAATACCGAAGTTTGTAATTTTGAACCAATTTGGCCTATAAAATGAGCTGCTTTTGCAGAGAACTACATTTCCCACAGTCCTCTGCGCACGCCCCGGAACTGCGTCAAAATGAAGCGCTGGGCGCGTTCCAGAATAAACGATGGAAAATCTATGGGAAAATCTAAATAAATGGCAGAATTGTGAGTAGAACGCTGGTTGTTGTGGTTATTTATCAGCTAAAATATGGTTTGTGTCTGTAATAAAGGGGACATTTTGACCGAACTGGAGCATTTTAGTGAGTAACGGCGCTCATGCGCGCGGTCATTAACACAGCGCGTGTTTACATCGCGAAAAATGTCATTTATGCGTTTTTATTGATTTACTTCTGTTTTAGTGCACGGAACATCTCACAAATACTTTCACATGCAGGTGTTGTCTTGATCGCGCCACTGAAAACTGAAAGCATCCGTGTGAAATACAAGCAGAGCTGCTCTAGAGAGTAAAATGAATTAAACCAAGCTTCCATTCTAGAAAAATGGCCTCGACCATTTTTTGTAACAGAATTGTTCGAGTTATTAGGACAATGGTTTCAGCTCTACTTTACCGTAGTGCCACTTCCCATGCATAACGAATTGAGCGTGCACGCATTTACAGATCGGCTCCATAGAACAGCCCAATGCCGCCGATACCCGATCCAGCTGTTTGAGTCGTTATCGGACCGATACCGGTCCACATATTGGATCGGTTATATCTCTAACTAAGATTTGGGAAAACTATCATTTTTCAAACGTTTGATTTCCATGACTGAAATCGGGACACTTTTCAGACGCCGAAACGTAACCGAAACGTAACCCAAAACCTAAAAGACCCGTTGGTCAATCAAGACTGATCTTTAAAAAGATTTCCAGTGCACAGCGCCTCTTGACACTACGCGTTTTTTGCACCAGTTCATTTCTCTGCGAAACCCATACAATGACTTTGAGACGCCTTCATCCTCAATTCGAAGTAGAATTCCCAGTCTGCTCCGGTGTCTCAAAATACCCCCCCTACTGGGTGCGTCATCTTTGCCTTTCTCCAGCAGTGAACAGCTTTGACAAGACCGTCTGTGTTTAGTCTCTGGGCAGCTGCCTTTCTTAGCGGGTTAGCTGTTGCTCCCCAAAGTGCAACGCGCCCACTAATGGGACCTCATCATAATCCAAAAAGCGGTAATCTCAGCGGTCAACCGACTGTAATTATCTACTGTATGTGACCAAGCCGAGTTGAAGGCTTTCTTTTTTTCTCACGCTCTGCTGAGATCTATCAGTTCGACTCCCCGTGCGGCCGTAAATCTGCGTGTCGAGCTCGTTTGGGGAGGGCTGCGATGTGAGTGTGCAACTATTGTTTGGCTAGACGGTGGGGATGGGGGGGGGATATTGGATTTCAGTGTATATTGTTTTTTTTCTAAACAGCTGCACGGCAATTGTAATTACCCAACATCCAGCCAGAGACACAGAGGCTACAAACAAGCCTACAGCATTGAGATTTCCTGCAAGTGCAGCGTTTAGACAATAGCGGCGGCGCAGGAAGGACACGTATGAGGTCACTTCCTCTTTTACCATCACTTCACCCATGATGTGGTGCAGCTTTTTTATATAGAGCAGTGAGTGGTAGCGGAAAATGACACTTTTCCTTCCTTTTAAGGAGTTTGAGGGAATGTTTTCGTAAAAGTTGACGGTGATAATGACCACAAGCTGGACCGTGGATGGAAGAAGAAGGGAGACTATGAGGAAGAAAGAACGAGATGTCGTCACTGATGTCACTGAAAAAACATGTTTCTCAGATTTTACGTACTGGCGGAAGGGCTTCTCAGAAGTTGTTCTCTTTCCAGTGCTGGTGTCCAGCCTTTTGATTTGGCCGTTAGACAGAACACTCTAAACCGTATGGTGAGGTCATAATAGCGGCATGTTATCCTCCCTTGCAATGTGAGGGGACACTCCTTGTATCTGGTCCGCCGGTGGATAAAACGTTTTTAGATGAAGATCTCAGAAAAAGTAACAGTTAAGTTTCAAAAGAAATCAGTAACAACAGAAAGTGCAGGTCAAGTAGAAAATTATCATCAAATGACACTTTATTTTGACTAATTGCATGGTAATGTTGCTTTCGCAGAAATGTGCTTGTGCTGCATGATTGTTCTCTTGGTCATAGTGCACGCACACACACACACACACACAGCTGCATCACCGTGCTGTGAGTTTTAATCAGAGGGTCAGCACTACACCCTCACTTTAGCCCCAGCTTTCACCAAAACCCATCTCCACACACACACACACACACACACACACACACACTCTCTCTCTCTCTCCAGTTCCACTTCTTTATTTTAGATGTTGGGCTTTTAGACCTGCAATCTCAGCCTGCTTTTTTGCATCCCCCTTTTATTCGCGTACAGTACATGAATAAGTCAAACTCAAAAAGCCCTTGACACAGGGGGAGGGCCGTTCGGCGGACTAATGGTTTTTCAAGGCGTACTAGAGTTGAGCCATTTCACTGAAAGTGCTTCACAAGACACAGGTACAGCAGGCAGCTTACGCAAGAGCTTCAACTTGAGGGTTATTTTTAGCTTCCTTCACAAATGTGTTATAATACTTTTATCATTTTGGACTTATAAATAAAGATTGAGTTTTACAAACAAAGGCTGCTGTAAACCAATTTTAAACAGGCTTTACCGCTTTTACGCCAGCAGTTAACCGAGCTCTTATGGCAACTTTTATGGCACTTCAAATTTTCCTACCTTTTTGTGTAAACTGTGGAACTTGGGAAGTTGTCCTTATAAAAAAGTATATACATGAATACGAGGGATGCTGTACAGAGGTTAAACTAGTTCTCCTGTGGACCTTCTCAACAGCAAAGCAGAACCTTTGAAAAGTCTGCATTGCTCTCTCTCTCTCTGTCTCTCTCACACACATGCTGCTATGTCCTGCTGGCTTGACGTCAGTTTCTCTCTCTCCAAGTTTTTTATTAATCAATAGGGCTCTGGCTGGCCTTGTTTAAAGTATGGATAATGGCGGGCTTCCCACTGTCCGGCGATTGAGGCACACAGGACCTGCTGAATAGATTACACAATGTGGGTCTTTAGCATTCTCTCCAAACCCTTTATGCACAAACTCCCCCGTTCTGTCCCCCCCTTTTCTCTATGACATCCCCTCTTACGCACACTCGGCTTCGTCTGCGGCCAACTCTCCTGGCTCTGAAAACAGTCGACGTGATCTGTCCGACAACTCTGACGCATTCCCATTTCTTTGTGTGACGGCTTATAAAAGCAGCATCTGTAATGACCATTTCCTCCGCCACATTAAAGGTGTAGATACGAATGCAAATGATGCTGTTTAATCAAACTTGTGAATGACCCCGTCACCCCACTCTGAGTTAATGGATACAGCCCCATTCGAGTGCATTAGCACTCGGCAGCCCCCCCTCGCGTTTCGCCAATGTGACGCTCGTGCAGCATTCGGGCGCCTGCCGGGGCCAGCAGCGTCAAATGACAAGTTTTGCAATCGGATTGGCCGGCGGTCGTCCGGGAGAGTGGGGGGGGTGCGGGGCGGGCGACTGGCAAGGGTCATGGCCGATAACCTTCAGGCACCCCTTCTATGGCCATGTCAGTGTGAGTAGACTCCCGATTGGCCGGAGTGGGCAGCGAGGCAGGTTGGCAGGTGCTGGGGAGAGGGCCACCTGTTAGGCCATGTGCTGATTTAGTGATCCGTTTACTGGGAGCTGCGGGCAGAGGCAGCGGGACAGCCGAAACATGCCAAGTCATTTAAGAAGGATTTACGAGCAGGCAGGCCCAGTGCTTCGATCTGCAAAACGTTCCCCTGTCCTTCAGGACGCAGGGGTTCTGTATGCTGTGTGTCGTTCATTTCTTCTCAGCACTTCGACAGCACGCCTCGTTCACCCCCACATGCAACTTTTACGCCCGTATGTATCAAAACCAGTCCCAGTGCTTGATTCAGCACCAAACGAAGGCATGCGCGTTCCATCCACCCCGATCCCTCCTTCCTGCTTCACGCTCTGGCTCTCGTTGTCTGGGCGTAATATTATGTCTCAGTGCCACATATCCCACGGCAGGCATTGTGTTCCCGGGCCTAGTGCCCTGGCACCGCCGCTTTCCCCTTCCCTCCCCCACCCCGGCCGAGGAGCCCTGTGGGCAGGCGGGCGTGCCGCTGGGGTTAGTGTGGGAGGAGGTGGCCCTGCCCCGAACCCGCCCCTGGTCCTCCGGTCCTGGCCGAACCGCTGCCCACATAATGAGCAGGTTGGGACTTTAATTTGCAGGTCCTGATGGAATCTGTGTCACTCTTGGGGAGAAAGCGCATAGTTTCCTGGGTAAACACGGCCCTCCGACCGAACCGAGGCCTCCGTAAACAGGAAATGACTCAGGAAGGCGTCGCTCACAAAGAGAGCAAAAGCCACTTTCGCCGACCCGCCCTGGATAGTTGGACGGGTGCAAGAGGACCTTGCAAAAGTAGACCAAGATGCCATTTTAGACGTTCTTTAAGTGAAACAGACGAACGTGGACAAAGGAAAGAGCTTCGCGACGTGTCCTTGGTAGAAATCTGGAAAATTACAACAAAAAATGCATGGATACGCAAATTGCACTTACACACTCACTAAAGATCACAGTGATTTTATCGGAGTACGGCGTGATATAGGAACAGTGTTTTCTTCACTTGCAGTGCTATCATCTGAGACATGGTTGTCATGGCAATAGGACAGGCCTGCTTTGGTGCTGTATTAGAATGTGACATATGAACCAAAGCAACGTAATGTATAAAGGGAGAATGGTGCGAAAACCTGAGTAACAAACTTCAATAGCGCCTGTACGAGACACAGTGTCTGATGTAGAGAGAGCAGCCCAGCAAGCTGAGTCTTTACGCATTGTTCAACAGACTCGATAAAGATCAGCATACTCTTGGCCTACTGCACCAAACTTGCATCAAAACAGCTTCACCCATACTGTACACACACACACACAAAAGTGTTCCGCAGCAACAGTGCACTCCTGATTCATTCCCGTGTCCAAGAAAATTGAGCAACTTTGCCACACGACCTGCCCTGAGATGGGCTTTTGGCACTAAGGTATGAAATTCAGATGGTCAAATCTCCACAAAACATAATACGGCAAATTTGTTCTCTAAAATTATTTCCTCTAAAATCATTTTTAACAGTTGAAACATGACAAAAAAAAAATGTTACCATGTAACCAGGTCAATGCTGTATTTTACAGTAAGCATCCACAATAACTTTCTGTTAAAGTATAAATTCCAGTAAACCAGGCCGCGTGCCCCTGCTGCTCTTTTGCACTTTGAATAATCACTCTATTTCATGGTCAAATAAGCATTAGTGACCGGATGTGATAATCCGAGATGCTACGCTCCTGTGAGTGACAAGTGTGCTGGAAGAAACTCAAAGCAGCTTCCAAGGGGCTGCACTGTGGGAACTTCTTTCGTGAGCCTGCCTTCCAGCTGGGTGGCTTATGATATCTGAAAGATAATGAAAAATGCATCGAAACACACACATGCTGGGGGAGAATGCGAGTGTGTCCATGTGGCTCTGAGATTGTGTGCGCGCGTGTGCAAGAGAAACATGATTTGCCTTCTCCTGAGCCGAGTGTTTTTAAGGCAGAGGATAAGGACTGACAATTCAATTTCCTCCACAGCAGCTAATGCAATAGCCACGGCGCAAGCGGCACAGTATTAGCCGTAAACACATTTACTAAATTAGCCGCTGGAGCGCTAGCAGCGGAAGTTCAACACCCTTACTGTGAATCTATTGTTCCCATTATCTATATACAGAAAAGTTAAACCTGCAGTGTGGCGTGTTTCTCCACAGTAATCTAACAGTGCTGACGAGTAACCGTTTTGTTTTTCTACAGGAGATATCGGAATCAACTCTTCATCACTTGTTAATGTTAATCATGCTTTAAAGCAGGGGTTTTCAACTGGTGCTGTCCCAAGGACCACCGTTCAGACTAAGCAGGAGTCTGTGGACCACTGTGTGTTTTGTTTTTTTTTAAATCGATATTTGCATTAGATTCATTATTCATAAAAATCATCAGGAAATGTTTTGAAAACTAAATAAAATCAAAGAATTTTTAAAGAGTCACTTAAGTAGGAAAGCTAGATTGCATGCCACGGACATTACCGCCGCAGACCACCGGTTGAAAACCCCTGCTTTATAGAATACTGTATATATGCTAGTCAATGTTATACTGGTGATGTGCTCTTATTAAATAACAATAGTCTTGACTGGGATCTAGAAGAAGCTAACAGGCTACTATTATAGCCTCACTGTCTTTTGCTGGTGTCTGTGTACAGCATATGTGAGTTCTCCAATTTTATTGCAGAAATTAAGAACCAAAGGCCATAGTGACTGTGCCAGTCCCGATCCCGATGACTGTTTTGGCCACAGTCCCCTCATGGACGACCGTTTCAGCAAACTAAGCGAAGAGAGTGATTTAATGTACAAGCGCTCTGCTGTAAGTACTGCCTCCTCCTCCCCTGCCATTTTGTGTTGATCCCTGTTTCTATGTTGATGTTCACTACAGGCGCTAAACAAGAAAGAACACAGAGGCTGTGATAGCCCGGACCCCGATGCCTCATATGTCCTCACCCCCCACACAGAAGAGAAATATAAAAAAATTAATGAGGAGTTTGATAATATGATGCGAAATCATAAAATCGTAAGTAAACGCAACACTCTTGCTTGGCTTTGTTGCAGAAAGGATACTCCCTCTTTTTTTTTTTTTGGTTTACCTTTTTTCATTAACCCCCCCTCTCCACCCTGCAACCTCTGTCCACAATATTTTTTACGCAAAACATGGACTTCTTCCAGCATAACCTTTCTTTTTTTTTGGTTGGACTTTTTTCCTCAGTTTGTTTGCTCATTATTTAATTGCAACCCCTTTTTTGCGCACACCCCAATAAGATCACATTGTTCGGGTAGCGGTCACGCTTTTTTGAAACCGTGAATGAAGAGCTGATATTGCAACGTCTGCAATATCGAAAAACAGAATTTCAGCTGAACGACTCCTGTAATGAAGAAAGCATTTTTAGCAGAAAATGCTGCAGAAAAAAAAAATTCCCCGTGAAGATTCCTCCAGTTCGGCAGAGGAGTATTGACAGTTTCTGTGGCTGGGGGTGATTGATGTGTTTCTTTTCCACAAGCCCAGTTTACACCCTGGCAGATCTGGAAATTGAATCTTTTTTCCTTTAGAGCCACACTCTGCCCGGGTCATGTGATAGGGGAGAAGATTGTGGGGAGCTTTCGTTTTTTTTTTTTCCTCTTTCCCTTTTTCTCTGTATCTCTCCCTCATTAGAGCTCCTTTCTCCCCCCACTCGTTCTGTTGGGTGATAACACCTGCATTGTTCCCCCCTCCCACCTCACTCCCCGGGTGATTCCCATTACTCCTCCACCTCCTCCACCACCACCACCACCACCACCTCAGTCAGCCTGCTTCATCCGCTCCCAGAAGCCGCTTGTGAAGGATTTCATGCAGCAATCTTGTCCCTGACATTTTTTTAATGAAGATTTTTTAAAAACTGATACAATGGTGATCTTATTGCGCGTGGTGACCATAACATTCTACACCTGACAGAGACTGCTGAGGAGGCCCATTTGCCCCCCACCCCCCCAGTCCGATCTGCACATGAATAAAGCGACACTTCTTTGTGCCATTAACACACTAATGATATCACTAACCGGCTCACAGTAGCGCGCTGCGAATGGAGTGGTCACACTCTCACATCTCACAACTCACCTGCTCGGAAACACCATGGCTAGTCAATACTGCACTGTCTGTATTCCTGCTTTCTACTTAAGGTTTACTCATAAGATTATACACCCTGTCTTATTCCTAAATGATTCCCAAGCAGCTTGTGCTGTGTCCAGTATTGTTCCAGTCCTTCATTGCAGTTTGTTGGTGTAAAACTGACCGAGTGCAGTGCTGACTATTCCCATGTTGGGCTGGTGAGCGCCAAGATACTGTGCCGATACATGCATGTCTGTACATGTATACAGTATATCTAACAGTGCTGTTGTGTGTGTTGTGTCTGGATGACAGCTGCTCTACTGTGCAAAAAAGAAAGAGTCCATGAAGGAGAGTCGTTTTCTCACAGTATTGCTCACACTATAGGCTGGGCTTTTTTTTTTTTTTTCCCCCGGACAGCCCAAGGTGATCCTGAGATCTCCCTCCTGAGATTACCTGCTTTTTCACCACGCTATCCATCTTCTGGTTTAGCCCATTGTTTGATAAAGGCACCGAAGCCCAGGAGTCGTCTTTCACTCCTGATGGTGGCCCGAAGATATGCACGCAAACACTAGTGTGCTAACACATATACAGATGTAAACACACACACACACACAGAGTATATGCCAGGTATGGCTAATAAAGACCAAGTAACTTTTCATTTCCAGTGTCTAGTTTACAACAATTTTACCTGTGCTTCTAAAATAAATACTGTATTCAATACTCAAGTAATTGAATACCGCAGCCAAATCCGCTGTCCCGGTAATATAATATGTACGTGATGAGGGAGTCATGGTCTCCAGCTTGTATCTTATGCAGCACTATTGATACTCTTCCTGTGTGTGTGTGTGTGTGTGTGCGCTTTCTCCCTGCAGCCCACAGCATTGCCCCCACAGAATTTCTCCATGCATGTGGCGGTGCCAGTGACAAACCCCAACCCTATGTCCTACAACCCCGGGGGTTCCTTGAGCAGTCAGGGCCTGCCAGCTGCCGCGGCCTCCCTAAGCGACGGCTCCATGCTGTCCCCTCCCCAGGGCTCCCTCCACAGAAACGTGGTGTCCGCCGGCGCCCCCCACAGGCCGTCCAGCACAGGCAGTGCAGGTCAGTTCAGTTGGCGGTGCCAAACAGGTTTACTAGTAAATGCAATTTTTTCTTGATCTTGCGGTTAAAACATGAAATGTTTTGATATAGAAATTAATTTGGTACGCAACACAGCACAGCACACAGTGCACCACAATTAAATGTGACCTCTGCATTCCTGTCATCTGTGAAGGAGCAGTGGGCATCTGACATGGGCAGCGCCCGGGGATGGTACCTCGCTCACGAGCACCTCAGTGTGACCTTTCGAACCAGCGACCTCTTGATTACGCACGGCGTTACAATACCAAATGCCTCAAAAATGACCCGTAGTAATGATCCATGTAATGTTTTTAGAGCTTAGAAATGTAGTTTTATTTTTCTGTAATCTCACTATTTATAGTGACCATTAATTTTGAAAGCTCACCTTGTACGAGATAAAACTAAGATATTAGTGGTTTTATTTGTCTTCTTTTTGGTGGTAAAGAGGGCTATAGGTTTCTTGTCACATTTCACACCTTTCTGATTTCAACACAAAGCTAACGGAAGTAAGATCAATTAGTAATCTCCTGGATTTGGTCTCCATGACGACTGCACGGTTTAACATAACTGGGCTGTACGGATAAGAGAGGGTCCTTTGGTTTTTGTCAGAATAAGACAGCGAGACAGAGAGATTAATCAGCAAATAAATATGCAATAATCACTCGTTCACATACAGTCTTTGAACTTTGAGGTTACAGTATTTTGACGCGTCCTACCACAAAATCCTGTGGAAGCAGGAAAAAAATGTTCAGCTGCAAATTGGCAAAGGGCTTACACGGCTTAACACACACCCACTGCTTCAGAAGTTTCAGAAGTGCAAGTTTTGAAGAGAATTTGGGTGGCTCACTTCACAGGTTTTGTAGCACAGGAAATACCAACGATGGCTGTGCTGATGAAGTTTGTCTGTCACAGTGCGCTTTAAAGGTCGGAGAGAGAGCGTGATTGTAGGCGCAGAAAGGGGAAGTCATCCTCTGCTGCAGTGCAACAGAACACCGTTGTGGTGTTGCCACAAGCCCCCTTCACTGACCACAGCTATGGCTAACCTCCCTCTCACATACTCCACATGCTAGCACATACTTCCTGTTATCAGCCTACACCTGCACTTACATGCGAAGGTCGGCGTTGCACAACTCGCTTGCAAGTTTTAATTGCTACCGTTTCTGACTCAGAGGTCTTTCTTTCAAAGACAGAAAGGAAGAAAAAAGCTCCCCACACCTGGTGGTCTTTTAAACAACAAGCTATAAAACAAAGAACATCCAACAAGCAGCTTCAGACGGTGGGTTGTCATAGGAACCCATTGCATCATTATGAACTTTTACATTTGATCTGACTTCAGTGTTGCATGTGCAAAGTTTGTTTGGTCACTTTTAAAGACTTTTTTGGTCACATAAAGATAAAGTCGGCAGCGCCGGCCTCGACAAACACTCTGCCCTACATGAGCCCTCCTTTTATAGCTCCAACGTGCATATTGCTAATTACTACTTCACCTTTTTTTCTGGCTGCTCCCTTAAGGGGTCACCACAGCAGGTCAACATTGTCTGCATATCGATTTGGCAAAAGCCAGCCGCTCTTTCTGACGTAATCTCCCATTTATCTGGGCTTAGGACCAGCAGTGTATCTAAGAAATACACCGACTTGTGCATCCCCAGTGACCGAGGAAATTTGCTTTTACCTCGAACCGTTATTCTACCGACTGACTTGTTCTTGATGACGGTGCTAATGCTATGCTATGAAAAGCTCTCATGATTTTATAACAGTATAATTGGAAATGTATAATATTCATATGGAACAAGTGAAGGATCATTTTCTCTTCTAAAGCAACAAGTAAATAATCTCTGGAACTTTTAAATGATGTCAGTTTAGTAACATGGAGCCCTTCGCATCTGAAGTATAATATTCAGTGCAACTGTGTTTTAAAACCAGTAGCCAACCCCCAAATTATAAATCCATAAACATCCACCGTGTTTTTGACTCCTTCATACAGGTTTTCGTGCCAAACCAGCTTATGTTGTATCTTGAGCACTTGATCAGTAATAAATAGCAAATATTCATCATAAACCTAATGGCTGTTCTCCTGTCGGACACAGTAGGTAACTCTGGCTAGGTATATCTCCATGAGTGAGGAGAGAAGTACAGTCAAGGTGGCAGTTTCTCTAGTTTCATCGATATTTGGGATTCTAGGTCATGCTCTTGTGATTTATGGCAAAGTCATCCTTTAAACAGGTAAAGATTTATTTCAGATGCTCTTTATTCAGAAAGCATTAATATCTTACTTATGTCACTAAAGAAGGCCTGTGGAAAATCAGTGGTGGCTGTGCGACCCCTGTGACTAAAACGGACCAACCGACTTTCGTTCTGACCATTTTCAGGCAAAATATAACTACGCTACTAGATTTTGTTGCACTCCAAATAAGTGACAGGCAGGTGCGGGCACATGTACAGCGGCGTTTTTGACGGACTGAGAGTAAACATAGAAACTCTCAATGAAAATGGTGGCAGCTGTTAGCGTCCCTGCCCTTCTGCTTGTGTGTACACACGCTGTCAAGTCGCCAAGGACGCGCACAAGGTCACGCGTCCAACAGCTTCTCGCTGACAGTTACAAATACCGCGACGGGCCGCGCTCTCCGGCGGACCGCTCTGTCTGTGTCAGTGGCGAAGCAGGGCTCCTTTTTCACCGTTACAGAGCACTTCTCCACGCGGGACTGACTGTTGCAAGCGGTCCTCGAGAGATCCCTAACGCTCCATCCGTCTCACTCCAGCGGCCTTCGTCGGTCTCATTACGTTCAGGGGTTTCTGTCGGTTTCTGGGTCTTACTTAACCGTGCGGGCTCAGCTAGGTTGAGTTACGACATGCAGCACGGGAAGGGCGTCGAAAAGCATTTTTGAAACGGAAAGCGGGGCGATAAGGTATATCATATTACCGCGATATAACACCACCTGCTGTTTTGAAGGCGGGCCCTCGAAACAAACACAAACATGTTTCGGGTGGATACACGTCTCTCGTGGATACAACTCTAATTTCCATGAGCTCATCTAAATCCTAAACTCTACTCTAAATCCAGAAAGTAGCCGTAGCTAGTTACAGGATTCTTTTTTGTGATTGTTCCAGATCTACCTGACCTCAGTAGCGCTGGTCTAGTGCTAGGATACTCGCCGTCAGAGGTCCCGTGAGACCGCAGGTTCAAATCCAGGACCATTTTCCCCCACCAGCATTCTATTCTAGACGGTGAGGTGATCTGCAAGGGTGCTCAGCGAGGGGTCCGTTTGTGTTTGTGCGCGCGGCGCAGCTCTTTTGTTTGCCTTTGTGTCTGAACCGTAGAAGAGGGAGGCCTTGTTTTCATGGCTAACTCAGACAGGCAGGTAAATAAACTAGCCGTTTCCTTGCAAGTCCCAGCCCCCTTCCCTTCCCTTCCCTCCCTCCCTCCTCTAGCTTCCTTCCCTCTATTGACAGGTGCATCTGTTTTCCCGCTACCGCCGCAGACCTTATAAGGGCGGCGTGAGCCTGCAAAACGCCTAACCCAGCAGAACCCTGCAAGCATTCAGGCCATGACATCCCTCTAAGTCCCCTGTACACAATGACCGAGAACGCTGCCATGAGTCTGTGTGTGTGTGTGACTGGCATAGGCAGGTGGGCTTTGACTGTCTCTCCCTGCCCACTGCACACAAGTGTTTTTATTCTCTCACACACACACACACACAGTTAATGCATGCTGTGACAGAGTATTAGGCTTGGACGCTCACATGTCATGATGAGAAGTGACAGCTATATGCGGCGCAGTGATTATCAAACTCATCCACGCGCAGACTGGAGCTTGACGTTTTGTGTGTGTGTGTTTTCCTAGGTGCTGTAGCCCTGCTTTGCAGTGCCAGAATTCATAACCTGACTGCTGATCATTCAGTGTCAACGCTTTTTACCCTATTACATGTCAGATGTTTTCCCGCTGACCCATTTCCATTGGCAAAGCAGCACTAGACTGCAGACTAAATTATTTAGCCATTACGTTATCTAGGATTACTCTCAAAAGGTCTGAGACGAGGGCGTGCGCTCGCCCCGGTACTCCTCAGCCAGGCTCTGGATGCCTCAACGGTTTCATTTTAGCCAAGCTTAGTTAGCAGTGCCATTGCAGGGTGTGTCGAGGGCCTGCTGCCCAGGCCTCCCAGCTCTTTGGCTCCCCGGCCGCTCGGCGCAGCTGTTGTTTGTTCCAAACAGCCTTGGTCTAGCGCGGCGGCCTGCAAGACGAACCACTTCAGTGCTGCTGTCAAACGGCCATTCCACGCATGCCTACCGTTTTTCTCGAGGGGCAGGCACTAGGGGGAGAAGGGGCAGTTCAGAAGAGGAACGCCGGTCACGCTGCCGTCTAAAGAGTGCGGGGAAATGCTCCGGATCTCTCCTTAAGCCCAGGGAATGGCGATGATGAGCCAAACCCTAATCCCGCTCCATACCCAGCTCTTTTCAGAGAAGAGGGGGGGCAAAATACTTTTCTCTTCGTGTGTCTCTTGATGTAGCTGTGGTCTATTAAGGGTGCAAGAGGATCTCATTTCTTTTTTTTTTTCCTTCATTTGTGAAATGTCCTGCTCTCATTTTATCCCGATTTCGTCTCCCCTTTTCACTATTTTGGTTCTGCACATTACTTAACCATGTGTACAGACGCCGGAGGACAGAGTGACTCATCGCATCCCTGGAAAAAAAAATGGCTTACTTTTCTGCTCTTAGTTTTCTTGGCAGCGCCAAGCAGTGGAGTTCCGCACTCCGAATTTCCGTCGGCATTCCACTTTTAACGTGAGGAAGAGGAACAGAAGGCTTTGTGTCAGTCATGTCCAGCACGTCCCGATGTTGACTGACAAATCTGGGGAAGCGTTTTTTGGTTTTTTTTTTGTATTGACACGCCATATTTTTACATAAAGCAGTGAAATCTCATCACACATGGCAAATTGAACAAACTGCTCCCATCCGAGAAAATATTGCTTCGCTCACAAAGACCATGAAAGTAAACATAAAGAATTAGAGGCATACTGTTGAGTTGGAAAAGGAAAAAAGTCTCTGGCGTCATACGTTAAGCCCTTCTAAGGAATGCTTCGCGCAAAGAACGCTAGCATGCTAACGCGATAAAGACTAAAATGATCATTTGCCACAGATAGTCTGATTTCAATTTTGCGGACAACTGAGGACAGACTCTTGCTTGCGTTACTGCTCAAATACGATACTATTAGAGACAGGCAGAGTTAAACTTGTCTCTGTGTCAGTACGCTACCGGTTAAAGCTCTAAGAGGGAGGCAGCTGGACTGGGCAGGGTCCACATGGCACTGCCAACGTATACATCTATTCCACGCCTGGTTGCAGACACTTCTTTCTGGATGCTGATCCAGGTCTTTTTCCCCCCACAGCTGACTATGCAGCGTCTGTCCTGGTTACTGAAGTGCAGGCTGTGTGTGTGTGTGTGTATATCTGTGTGTTTTGGGCAGAATGAGGGCTTACAGTCCCTGGGCCACGTCTGAGGCAGCTTAGCACAGACTGCTGGTGGCTGAGAAGCTCACAGCTCCAGAAGGTGGTCTAGGCCTCTCTGCTTTGAGCCTCAATCTCACTTGATCCACGGAGATTTGCCGTTGTCTTTTTTTAAACCTCGCCTCTCGTAACATCTGCTTCAGTGTTTACTCTTACACGGGGCTGTGGATGGTCGAGATATCAAACTAAACAGAGACCAACTTCATAGCGGTTACACAGCATGAAGATGGAATAGAACATTTAGCTCAACATGACTTAACAAGTTTACCGATTTAGTGTTTATGTCTGGAGTATTAAGCTTTGCTTTGAAAGTTCGCGACTACTCTTACGTCAGAAAGCGTGTACTAAAACGAGCGTCCCTGCCAAAAAAAGTCTAGAAAGCGAACAAACCGTGCGCGTAAGCACAGTCGCACACAGGCGAGTCCTCAACTTCCTAGAGCTCAGTGAAGTTCATAATGTGTGATCGTGCACAGAGGAGCAGCCATGCGCACTTAATTGTTCCAAAAATATGTCGTTGGTGTTTTGATGAGCACCAATTAGCGATCTAACGTGACGATCTAAGAGGCAATTCCAGATTCAGCTTCGAGTGCGACGCGGCATGCTACAGATGTACTTTCTGGCTGCTCGGCGCCTTCTCTGTTCTGCATTAACAATGAGAGGCTTGTCGGAATGTGAAAGAGCTCAGAGTATTCGCTCAGTTACACAACGTGCCTAGAAGCACAGCAGATTCCCTCATTAATACAGCGGAGTTACAGGCTGTTAAAGAGCAATTACAAGGCCTGTGTGTGTGTGTGTGTGTCTAAAGGATATTTTGCAAGAGAACGCGTCATATTCCATTGTGTCTCATATTCTCTAACAACCCCACCCCCAGTCCCGTTTTGCCAGTGGAGTTTCCTACCCCATTTTTGAAGAACTCTCGTACAGGCATTATAAATGATATTTATTTTTGCACTAAAGAGCTCTCCAACTAAAATATGAATTGGATTTTCTTGGCGGCAGCTGTTGGGAGCTCTTTTGCCGACTTACATTGTTCTCGTGCAGCGTTTCCTGAGCCAAAACAATACTGCTGCACCCGCTAAAGAGGTTCGGCCTCATTAATTAAAACTATAATTAGAATTTGGTCCCTTTTCCACTTAATCTATTAGGGAAGCAAACTCCGATTCTGAAAATCCATTAGGCGTTTCTTTTTCCCGCCCCCTGCCTCCTCTCTCGATATCCCACACTCGTTTAAGGTAATGACAGCTCGCTAACCAGTCAGGCCAAGTCTAGTGCCCGTGGTCTTTCAGAGAGAAACTGCGTTGTGCTTTTTCATTTTGACAAACGCAAACAAAATGTTTGTCGAGGAGAGTGGTTACATAAGTGGGTTCCCAAAGGAGCGTGCGATATTCCCAGCCGGGGGAGGCTCTGTTTGGGAACGCTCTGATTAAATATGGCAACTCCTCCGCGTTGCATGTTCATTTAGAGATAATTTTACGCTGGGTTCACACATCGGGGCATGGCAGGACTCGGCGTGCGCTACCATGGTCTTCTCTCTTCTGTGGCGTAACAACAAGCAGTGGCCAGCGTTCAGTTCATGTTTTTTTTTGACAAGTCTTCTACTCCCATTGATGAGCTTTTATTAAGCTGAAGCAGCGAGTGATATGAGCATTCTTTTCTCTTTTTTTTTCGTGCTGAGCCCGGTGTGGGTTTAACAGCGCCGTGTTACAAGTCTTCGTTGCATTTCTGCTGGGTTTCAGTTACCATTTGCAAGGCAACACCTCCAGTTTCAGGGCAGAACTCTGGAGCGTTTCCATGCAGTGATATCATAGCTCAGCACTCCCTCCGATCTTTATCGGACGCGATGCCTGCCGCTGCTCTGCCTTTTACAGTAATATCAACACGTGTTTCTTCCTCTCTGCACCGGAGGTGCTCAGACAGCCCCCTCCCCCAGATGTCGCCCCCCAAACATGCAAAGACACCATCACCTTAGATTTCCTGTTGACAGGTTCAGATTGTACATTACCGACTACATATTCATAACAGGTTCTGCCACACACACACACACATACATATATATATATATATATATATATATATATATATAATACATATATATATATATATATATACATATATACATATATATGTTATATATATATATATATATATATATATATATATATATATATATACATATACATATATATATATATACATATACATACATATACATATATATATATATATATACATATATACACATATACATATATATATATATATATATATATATATATATATATATATATATATGCATGCAGGCATGTTCTGGTGTGGAGTTTAAATACTCTGCATCTGCTTTGAAGCACTAACTGGAAGGGTCTAATTGTTGAATATTTATTTAGTCCTAATTAAAATATAACGCTTATTATTCATTTTCAAAAGTGTTTCTAATAGCTGTGATGGTGACCTGAATGCCGAATTCTCACACATATCTAAAGGCGTGAAGTGTGAACAGTCAGTGAAAAGATGAGACCATGATTTCGGTGATTTTCCATGTGTGGGTCAGTTTTACGTGGCAGTCTTTGCATGTGCACAATAGCCAGAAGTTACAGGCTGTGAATTCACCTCAGTCTCAAGACTCTACATGAATCCCCTCTGACGCAGATCAGTTATGAGTGATTTGTGTTTTAACTGATTTGTGTTTCAGTTATTAGAAATTTGCTCCTAACATGTGGGTCTGTGCATTTTATCATGTCATAGCAGCATATATTGTCAAATTTATTACTAGTCTATTAAGATGTCCAATTTTATCAGTAGAAGAATTTGGAAAATATGAGGTTTAAATAATCTGATTAACAGTTGTAGGCTGTATAGATTAAACCCTTTTCCGGCAAGACGTGAAGCAGTCTGCGGTAAATACCTCTCAGATTAGCCATTTTCGCCCGCTTTTTACCCCTCTGTTTCAGTCCCTTTCAGAACAGGCTGTTTCTCATTAGTATTCCCAAAAACGCAAACGAGCCGCTGCTGCCCACACACGCCCCATTCCGGAACTGGAGTTTAAGACGGCACGGCGAGTGTTTACCTCACGTGAAAATAATCCACACGGATGCTGCTAACAGACCATCCGTACAGCCGTACATGTTCAACATAACACTCCGCCGCTAGACTTCTTCAGTGCGATGTTAGCGCTCGCGAGAAAATATGGCGGATCAGGAAGCGCTAGCGGTTCTACCTGGTGGCCGGAGCTTCTCACTGTCACGTAGAAGAAGGGGTGAAATCTAAACGGCTCGTTTAAGCACGCGATTTCTGACGTTCGTAAATTAATACTAACACAATTCACCAATTTTGATCAAACTTACAGTGTGGTAGAGGCAGTAGAGACCCAAATGGATGTCCAAGGAACAAAAACAGGGAGTTTTTCATAATATGGGACCTTTAATGGTGCCTGATTGGGTTTAGTCCATGCAAGACACTGTGACTTAAAACACAGAAAATGAAAACGTGTGCAATCTTATGGATAATGACTCATCCGAGTTCATCTGAAGGAAGGCAGGAAAAAACGTGGCCCAACCTATGGTGATACAGTATATGAGTATCATGTGAGCATGTGTAGTAAGGGAGACGACGGGTGACTGACCTGTGACCAGATAGTGTCCCCTCTCCCAATGACCCAGCTCTCCCTCTGTCCCAGTGCAGCCTCTCTCAGGAAATGAGCACCGGGTGGGGGCGGGAGGAAAAAAGCCCCATGACTAACATTTAATCAAGCTTCAATCGTAGAGCAAACATACGGAAATGACAACACGCTGTAGCATGCACACCAAATCCCGAGGGGACAGCCCTGAAGCACTTAAAACGGAATGTCCAGTTGTATTCCTTTAGTACCACGTTTTGTTGTCGGCTTATTGTTTTTTCACTATTAATCAAAACCAGTCCTAAAAATTAAAACAGCTTTCAGACGGTTTAAGCTGTGTTGTGTTCCCACCGCACAGAGCAGGCGCATGTGTTTGGCTGTGTTATTTTCAGTAACCAGTAGTAATTCCTGTGTTTGTTTTGTGGGGGGTTCGTGTGGCCGAATGACCTGCGATTGTTGGAGAATATGTCAAGCGGTCGTGTGAAGGAAACTTTAACAATGTGGGCCAGCAGATGGTAGAAAGACAGCTTTGTAACCAACTGACGTTCACACAGAGAGCTGGAAAGTCCTACAGTGAATATATGGGCGAACATGACGTCAGACAGTAGACGTGGTCACAATGGATTACGCGCTCTCTCATCACTAACTGATGGAATGAATGCGGAAAATTGGATATTGTTTAGTATATTACATTAAACGGTCCAGTATAACAATTCAGTGTATTTTATACACTTACTTACATTTACAACTTTTACGAGACGCTCTTATCCAGTGCAACTTCCACTTCCTACCTTCAGGGACAGTCTCCCTGAAGCAGCTCGGGGTTAAGGGTATAGTAGTACATATGCAGAATTTTGTGCCATGCAATTAAACTTATCCAATTATTTCAGCACTAAAATAATCTGCTGACATTTTGGTAAAAACTGATATCTGGATTATAAATTGAAGCATTTATTCCCTGTAGCCTCTCCACTGTAATCTATACATGACTGAGCCATTCATACCCAAACGACTTATATGGATATTAGTTAATATAATAACCCCTGTTTTGGCGATTCTCAAAGCTGCAGATCAGGAGACACAGCTGCTTTGGCTGTACTTTTAAATTCAATCATGAACGTCCTACTCCAGTATAATCTTTGGCCAGACTTATGTAAAATATAAACAGAGTTAATATTGTGTTCTTAAGAAGCCGCTCACAAAGGAACACTAAGGTACAAGTGGACTCTTTCCACCAGTGATGCACTGGCAAACTTTTTGGCTTTCTCTCAAAAATGGAACTTTAATAGTCTTTTATGGCAGCGAGTGCATTTGCTCTACTATAATGACTTTAGCCATTCCCTTCTTAAAAGCCCAAGTCACACTACATTTGTTAAACTGAATTGCCTCCCTCATCCGTGGACGCACAAAGCATGCTTTGATACGTTCGCTCACCAAGAGAACCAAGGGCTCATCAGTTCTAAAATGCTCGTTTTATTTTCGTAAATGTGCGGTATAATTAGCGGGTCTATTAGAACTTTCCCAGAGGGTTGGGAACGCTTAACGTTGCGTTCTGCTCCGTGCCGCGGCGGCAGCTGCGAAATGGCGTGTTGTCGGCTCCGCCCGTGGCTGATGGGGATTGGTTGATTGGAACGCGGTCTTACGGCGCTCTCTCTCTCTGCGTGCGTCCCCAGGAAATGGCTTCGTCAACCCCAGGGGCTCGCCGGGGCTTCTGGGCACCCCCAGTGGCAACGGGCTGGGGAAAGTCATGCCCACAAAGTCACCGCCGCCACCGGGGGGCAACATGGGCATCGGCGGTCGCAAGCCGGACCTGAGAGTGGTCATCCCGCCCTCCAGTAAAGGCATGATGCCTCCACTGGTAAGTATTACTTACACACACACAGACACGGACACACACACACACACACACAAAACTGAGCTCCAAGTCCAAAAAGAGTTCAAAGTTGGTCAGACTTCCACTGCATTGCAACATGATTAGGTAGAGTTTGGGGTGAGGGAGGAGGGAGAGCAGTGAGACAAAGCAGCAGAGTGGAATATCTCCAAGGCCCAGGTGCCATCGCACTCTCTCAATTATTCATATAGAAATTAGAGGGCCCCTCTAATGATTATAATTAAGGTGCAGAGAGTTTCGGACCACTTTCGGCACCCGAGGCTACGTCCGGCTGTCACACTCATAAATCACGGCAAAGGTAAAAAAGAAAGTAGAGAGAAAATGCAAAATTGGTCTGTAATGGGCTTATTTCAGCGTTGCCTGCCACTCCGTCCCTTATGAGATTTTGGGGGGAAAATCGTCAGGGTTATAGAGGGTTCTCCACACGCTCTGACTATTCTGTGGGTGTGTGAGTGTTTATAACTACAGTAGCATCTAGAAATGGTTGAGGTTTATATACAAAACACTTCAGACTTGTGACATTAGAAGTTGTAAACAAGTTGTGTGTGAGTGAGGAAATGTGAGAGGGAGAGAGGGAGGGAGCAGGAGAAAGAGAAATAACAAGAGTGAGGATTGAGGACTCCCCTCTCTGCGCTTCAGACAGACAGGCTAAGGCTGGGGCAGGCAGTGTGCCCTGCAGACAGCCTGTCATTAGGACATAATGGTATTAAATTAATCACATCCCAGTGTGACAGAGTGGGGATGAAGGCTTAATCAGAAGCCCAGAGTGTGAGCCAGATAATATCTTGTCGCCCTTGTCGTGTCTCCCCACCGTTATTGATTGAGTGCGAGTATTAAGACAGTTGTGGCCCAGGCACGACTGAAAGGCCAGTCGCTGCCTTTAAACCTCACATACACACACACACACACACACACACACGTAATCTCCACCTGTCAGCTAGAGGCAGTAGATACAAGCATGTCCTAATCTACAGTATTTACTATTAGAGATACCAGGACAACGATGTGTGTTAGTCCAAGACTAACTTTGAATTTGAATGGTAAATCTCCATCGGTACTACAACTTAGTCCAAGGCTTGGCTTAATCCACTGGCAAGAAACCACCCTTACATGTACTGTATAGTATGTTAAGGCAGCATGAAAATATAGTTCAGGTACGTTAAACTGGGTGTGAAGTGCAGCATTTACGAGGAAGCGTGTTGCAATAAGTAAAAAGAAGGTAAAGGAAATATTCCAGACCTTCATACAAGTGACATCGTAAGCTGAAGCGTGTTGCATCTCCCTCATATCCTATAATGTTCGCCAGCTGGTATTTTTTGATACCAGAAAAAGAAAAGAGCTAAAAGGGGTATGAAATTACCAAATTTGCCTTGAATTCATGAGCAGCACATAGAATTATTGTTTTCAGTTGCATAAAAGATGAATGTGTTACTTAACATTGCAACAAAATGCCTCACAGGGTTTCGTGCTCCTTTAAAGGACATTAAAGCAAGCATTTAATTGATCATTTCCTCATTCATTTAGCTTGTCAGCATCACAGCATTATTAATAGCTACATTTTCACACACGTATCCATCTGGGAAACAAGCTTCGGATCCCTTTACTTACAATATCCTGAAAGAACAGAAATGCTACTTCAATCTGACATTTTTAAGCCAGTAACCCAGTCGTCGTTTCCCCTAGTCCTGCCACAGCACTGTAGGGTAGTGTTTATTTCATCCCGTCCAGTAAACGATCAATTAAAGTAAGTGGAGGCCCGTATGAACGGCATGCCGAGGAATTGACGGAGCCGTCGGGCTCAATGGCCGACGTATCGACGAGTCTCTGACGCGAAAGGTTAAGCACTTCTTAGTGGCGAGGTCAACTCTCTCAAAGAGCTTTCCTTGGGCATTAAAAACAACCGTTCACAACGCTACGCCCGCCCCTGTCTATTCAAACAGCCACGAGACCTGCTGGAGACAACACATCTGAGCAGACAATATGCACAAAAGGGAGAAACCAAAGTCAAGAGTGCCTGAATTCATGTTAACAAATTTGACTAGGAAGCGCGACTCATTTGACTAATGGATGTAACTGGAGAAGCATTTGGTCCATGCGCCAGTCTATAGATTTGAATATGTTTAGTCTAAATACTGAGAAGAGTTGGGAGCAGCTACAGAGCGGCCAGACCACATCGTCCCCACTCAGTCAGCAGGTAAAAGGTGGTGGTTGTCCCACAAGGCTCCGTACTCACACCACACACTCTTTTCTTTCTCTGTTGATAACAGTCGGAGGAGGAGGAGATGGAGTTGGTGAGTTGCTCTGTTGGCCTGGACGAGAGGTCTGGCCATGACGATAAACAAAAAGAAATAAAACTAGCACAAAAAAAAAAAATGCTAGTGAATCACAATGATTAATGCGAGTGCACTTGCTTAAGCTGGAAGCTGACTAAACCTGGCTACGCTGCGTTCTGGATGAGTTCACGAGTGCAGAATTGGCTCGGTGTAAAGGAAGTTTAGCAGTTTGCTAAGCTCACACTGCATGCTATTTAATCTGGTTTAGATTAAGCTTGAAAAGACCACAGCTTGATTTAGGTGTGCGTGTGTATGTGTTTTGAGAGAGAGAGAGAGAGAGAGAGAGAGAGAGAGAAAAATCCCCCAGGAACTCATCAATAATTTCAGTATTTCCGTGAAGCCACTCCAATTTTGTTCTCTTTAGAGTTTCTGCATTTTCTAGGGTCGGGTTTCTTCACGTCGGATGATGTCATAGGCAGATAGCGTAGAGGCAGCATGATGTCATGTTGTTGAGGGGAGAGGCCAACCACAGTGAGAAATAAAATGACTAGGCTGTGTTTTTCTTTTTTGCTCTGAGAAGAATTTAAGCTTATGCAAACTGATAGGAAGATATTAACCAATTCAGCCATGAAAAGAAGTCATCAGCTCCCCTAGAGCTTCCTGTAGGCGTTTCTATACGCATATTCACTCCAAACCAAAATAAAAAGTCTCTTTTATATACAGAAGACTTGTAAAATTTAAACCATATTCATCAAAAAAAAAGGATGAAATAGATAACTCATAACTTTCGCCCGCCCTCTGAGAGTGTGTGTGTGTGTGTGTGTGTGAGAGAACGGGACTGTGTTGGAGCATGAACACGAGCCAGGAGTGACTGGATGCTTGCGCCGCATGCTTGTCACCACACTGAGATGTATTCACAACAAGACAATGCATTACCTTAAACACACAGGGCAAGTGTTTTGTTTTGACACCTCAAGAATTACCGGCGCAATTTCAAGGTAATCACACTTTTAGCTTTAGTGGAAAGCCTCCTGTACTTTCTTACACTCTGATCTTTACCAAAAAAAACCAAGAGAAGGCTCTCATGTTAAAGACTACGCCTTGGGCTAGCGTTTCTACTGACTGATGTGCGCTGTTTGCTTTGCACCGTGAGCTCCGAGGATTGATTATGCTGAGAGCGATGCTGTGTGGGTGAAAGCCCAGGAGTGTGAGTGAGCAAGCGCCTGCGGGAGCTTCTCTCCCCTTTCCACCACTCGTTGGGTCAGATCCAGCCTCAGCACCAAGTTCACTACCGAAACTCCTCAGAAGGCCATGTCCTCATCCCTTTTATGACGTCTGCGTCATAATGTTTTGTGATCGAACTCCTAATGTGGACCAGTTTAACGCTGGCTTGCTCTTTTGAACGCGTTCCAGTTCCGAAAATTCAAAGCTAAGATTGTGATGAAGTTGCAGCGCCCCACTGTGGCAAAAAAGGTGACGTTCAAAAACTTAGTGAGGTACGTCAGTGTAAATGAATCCAGTGTTTATCGAGTAATCAAGTTAAAACGAAGTGAGGAATTTCTTGAAACGTTTCTAATATGGAGGCATGAATACGTTTTCATGTTATCGTCTTCATTAGTAGGTAAAATTAAATGGCGGGGCCAACAGCTAGTGAAAAGGTTAGAGGCCACAAATATACATTATGAATATTCATAACCTTATAAACGGGTACAAATTTATATTTGAAACAAATATTGATGCAAAACCATGAGCTGTAAAACGCTACTTCAAATGCAAGTAATTGATTTCCACCTTGTACAACAAAACCTCCTTTTCACTTTGATTCAAACGAAATGTTGTGACCTTGTTACTAAGTCACAGCTAAAGTTCGGGATAATATTATGGAAACATTTTTAGCACTTCTGTTTTTACCACGGTACAAATTTGAATTTTATCAACATTCTTTCCCCAAAGTAAAATGGTTCGAAAACTTATCAGAACTTTGGGAGAGTTTTCCGTAAGAGTTTCCCAATCCTAAGCCCACGCGCCGCACATTTTAGTGGTTTCTCTGCTCTCAAACACACCCAACTCAACTCATCAGCTAATTACCAAGCCCTGGATGAGCTAAATAAGTCTGTCAGAGCAGAAAGAACACAGACCGAAGACAAGTACTAACTAGTTTTTGAGGTTCTGCATGTCGGTGTGCTCAAATGCAATCCAGACGCCAATCATCTATAACACTTTCAATCTTAATTTTAAAAAAAGATATGTGCAAGGGCAACTTTTAAAGAGTCATGCTGTTGAACTGCACCAGTGCATGTAAATTTGTGTTCAAAATGCAGCATGGGTGTGTGTGTGTGTGTGTGTGTGAGAGAGAAAGAGAGGAAAAGAAAGTCTGTTTGATTAGCTGTGTCTGACTCTTGCGTGGTGTGTGCAGAATACCCAGAGGATAAGCAGTTCCCAGTCCAACCAGCCTCTGGCAACCCCCGTGGTCTCAGTCACCACCCCGAGTCTCCCGCCACAAGGCCTGGTCTATTCGGGCATGCCGTCTGCCTACAACACTGGTAAGCTTCAGACCATGCGTCTTTAAACAACCGTAAAAAGAAAAAGAAAAAAAAAAAGAACGCCAACACATGTTCTACACCCTGACATTCGGCCTCATGCTTAATTCATCACTTAGGAGAAATTGGCACGGCGTTTAGCCATCAAATATATATGAGCCAACACACTTCCGCAGACACGCAGTCCTTCTATCCCCCCCCCTCCGCGAGTTCTCCCGAGGTGTGGAGGTGTTTGTGGTGCTCACTGGCGGCCTTTGTGTTGTTGTTCTAGAATATTCCCTAAGCAGCGCTGAGCTCTCCTCCCTGCAAGGCTTCGGTCCTCCAGGGCTCTCGTTGGGCTCCATGTCGGCATGGCAACAGCATCAACTGGGCCAGGCGGCTCTCAGCTCGCTGGTGTGAGTAACTCCTACAATGCATGCTTACGCACAGGCCGGGACACGACACACACTCGCACACGCCCACGGCCTGGCGTGCGGTCATGAACGCACGGAAGCAGCTACACAACGCTCTCAAAAGTGCACACGCAAGATTCTCCCGTGTTGTGTAAGACGCACCTATCCAGAGCGACGTACAGTTCACTTCACATAACGACAGAGATTAAGGGTAAGGGTCTTTTTCAGGGGGCCGATTCTCATTCAGTCACCAGTGATGCGGAGAAGCAGTTTTCCGAAGCAACCAATAATGCACACTAGAGCCCCCTGGTGGCCAAAATATTAGTAATAATATTAATAGCAGATCAATTCCAGAGTGAGCGAAGTTCATCTTCATTCTTATTTGGCTTCACAAAGTATGACTGATGAGCATGCGAATTTAAGACGGATTTTTAATGCTGCATGCTGAATTGGAGGCAAGCTTACGGTAATTAGAATGCGTGTGAAAATGTGGGAAATACCAAACACTCCCAACACTTGTGGTCTGAACCAATTTTAGCTGTCTCCAAGAGGCAAATCTGTCACTATTATGTCAAACCAAAACTTCAGATATGACTTAGTCCCTGACTTACGATAAAGATGCGTCACGATGACCTCAAAATATAAGTCGAGACATACTACAGCACCAGCAGGAGACAAACTTGGGTGTTTGAAAGACGTTCCCTAAAAATGAAACACCAAAAAATACACGTTCCAACACTGAACAAATGAATTCTGTCCATCGCTGGTCTCACGAGGCGGGAGACGCGTACGTGGCGTACCGCATAATGCTGCTACGTTTGCCTGCTGCACGAAGCGTTAAATATTTTGACTGTTTTGTTGTAGCGCTATCGTCGTTGTAAGATCGAAGCATCTTAAGTTGAACCACCGGAACTCGGGCACCGTCTGCACTGTTAAAACGCACACCACTGCTTTAGAAAACATTGCATCGTAGTTTTAACTTGTAAACTAAAGAACTAAAGAGTTGCATCTAGAGACAAATTAACGGCTAAACAGTCGCTAAGGTGTTGAAGGAAACTTCGGAAGTGACTTTTCCACACTGCTTTATCAAAGCAACCACCGAGTCTTCCCATCACTACATTTGCATCGCTATCATGCACCTTTTAGGCTCGACCTCGATCCTCCAAAGGTGTTCATTCCAGCCTCCTCTCTCCTCCCTCAGGGGCAGCGGCCATTTACCTCAGGGCTCCAACCTCTCCATCAACACCAGCCAGAACATCAACATCAAGTCGGAGCCCACCTCGCCCCCGCGTGAGCGAGTGACCCCGTCCGGCTTCCCCCCTCAGCAGCAGCAACAGCAGCAGCCTCCCCCCGCCGGCCGGCCGGACATGGGCCGCTCCCCCGTCGACAGCCTCAGCTCCTCCTGCTCCTCGTACGACGGCAGCGACCGCGAGGACCACCGGCACGACTTCCACTCCCCGCTCGGGCTGGGCCGACCCCCGGCCCCCGGCGCGGAGGGCCGCGAGAGCCCCTCGGTCAAGCGCATGCGCATGGACGCCTGGGTGACCTAAAGGCGCCCAGCGACGGGGGTGGGCGGGCCCGGGCTCCGGTCAGCCACCCGCACGGCCGGGCACAGGGAGGGCGAGACGGGCGACGAAAGGCGAGAGGCCAGATGCAGGGAGGGGCGTCAATGTTATTATTCTATTAATATTATTTAAAACTTCAGGTTGCATTTTCGGAAGGAGGCAGGCGCTGAAGGAAATTTGCAACGTCCTGACATATCGGAAATAAGCGGTGCAACTAAGCGGAGAGAGCAGCGGAAGAGAGGGAGAGAGAGAGAGAGTGCGCGAGAGAAAGCAATCGTTTATTCAAACTGGTTTGATCGCTTAGAACAGGTGTTGTCTGGTACTTGATGCTGTTTGGTTTTGGCGAGAGTCCAATGTTTAAGGAGGGAAAAAAAAAAAAAAAAGATGTAAAGGCGTTTTAGGTTATCGTAGTCGCTGGTCCGCTCTGGCACTTGTAGTAGCTGTTTTTCGCTGCCGAACTTGCAGGTTTCGAACTAAAGAGTAAGTTTAAGGACCTGCTTTCTGTCTGACGGCTCTTGCCTGCTGGCCTCTTTATTTCATTTTTTCGAGTTTCACCAACACCCTTAGTAAAGACGTGTGTCACTTGCTAACTTATTGAAAATTGAGCATATCAAGCGTTTTTTTGGTTTACAAAGGGAGGTTCGTGTCTAAAACAAGGCCGCGTTTCTTGAACGCGCGGATCGATATCGATAACGACCGCTCCGTCAGCACGGGAGAGACGAGTCACACAAATTTAGCGTTAAGACCGTGGTCCATGAATTACTTGTTTAAAGGATGGAAACTAAATTGAACGTTAGCCCACTTGAACTGGAGTCCTCAAGTCAATGCAGCTCTATGGTTAAATAAGCCAAAGCCTGTATGTTAATTCCTGTTTTGTTGTAGGTTTGGAATTTCTCAAGTCATTTCATCCTAGTTCTGTCACATTGTACTTTGTTACAGTCTCCAAAAAACACATGCAAACAAGATCTTGATACAATACCTAAAGCCATGAACACTTGTTCTGTTTGTAAATTAAAGATTTGAGCCAAACTTTTTTTTTTTTTTTCTTTCCATTTTGTTATGTATATAGCAACTTTAATATATATATCACCTTCGGTGTAAGTACGTATGTATTGTACCTTCACCAGATTGAAGAAAAAAAAAGTATATTTTTGTGGATAACTGCCAGGTTTACAAGGCGAGATCCTTATTAAGTAGAGTATTCACTGGTTAATATTTACTATTTTGTTAACTATACTGTACTTTCTTCAAACCTGACTTAATGCTAACAATATTCAAAATGTCTGCTTTTTATTTCTCTCAAAAGAAAGGTCTTTTTTGGGTCGTTTTCCCTTTAATAATGGTGAATGTCTGTCCTTATGAAATTGTAACAACAGTGCTGTAAGTTTGACTATTTTCCCGCCCTTTCTTTGAGTTTTTTTTGGTAAACTTTTTTGAGAAAAGCCTCCCTCCCCCCTTTCCTTTTACTGTACGCGCAGTGGGAGCGTTTGCCCAACGGCTGCTATTAAACACTGCCACTACTTTAAAAAAACCAAGGACCCATTTCAAGCTTCGAGGCAGAATCCATGCAAACGCCGACCGAAGACGCTCGTTCTAGTTCCCATTTAAGCATCCCGCGTTCGTTCCCCTCCCAGACTCGACTCCAATTCTTTGCTCTTTTCGATCTTTCGACCCCCTTCAAAGGCACTTAACGCTCACGTAATTAACCTCGTATTGTAAATATTATAGTCTCGTCAAAACCTAACGCATACATACAGTGTACAGAACACTCCTTCCCGTTTTCGTTTGATGAACCAGCTTGGTAGAATCTCCTCTCTCGGCGCTTCGACGGCATCAGATGCCCCCGTCCGTGCCGAAGGCGGGCTAAAGGCCCGGCTCTCTGGGTCGCGGCTAACTCTTCGTCTGCGTTTCTTGATTTTTTTTTTTCCCGTCCCGCGTCCGCTTGCCACTTTTGCCATCTCCGCCCTCCGCCCCCCCCCCACTCACCCCCACCCCCAGGTGGCAAACTGTTGGGGGGAAATCATCAGCAAAAAGAGTCTGAACGCTAGACAATGCAAACCGATCTCTCTGCTGGATTGCACACGTTCGTACGGTCTGGATTTTTTTTCGGAAAAAGAGGCTCCCTCTCTTTACATTTGCTATCTGTTTGCTCAGCCTGTGTGTGTGTGTGTGTGTGTGTGTGTGTGTGGGTGTGTGTGTGTGTGTGTGTGTGTCTCCTCATCCCATCTCACACATCTCCCTGCCTGTTACAGGCACCACAGCAGCTGGCAATAAGCTGACGTTAAACTATGCAGCCTCCAAGCGAAACACGGCCAGGGCCACGACGAAGGCCCCACACACCGATATCATCGTAGGGGAAGGGGAAGGGAGGGGGGAGAAATCATACATGAAGTTTTGTCATGTTCACATTAATAACGTTGCCTAACAGATGAAAAACATGCTCTCTACATGAGCAGGAGATGACTGTTAACCTGAAGTCCTTAAGTGTTTGCTTAAAAAGCGGGCACAAATTTTTATTGGCTACACTATTATTATAAGAGAAGAAAAAGCCATTTGCTAAACTTAAGAGAAACCCCTTTTGCCCGTAGCGTTCGCTGTGGCGTCTAACGCGCTCACATTCGAGGGTCAATTCGAAAGAATGTTTGAAATCTATTAGGAATCCAGTTTTAAATGATGTCCATCACAAACGTATTACAATCACAATCAAAGCCTTTCAGGGTAGATAAGCAATAATGTTATAATGCCATCACAGTGCTGTGCAGTGCACTGTGGAGTAATGACATGCAGGGCGCGCACACACACACACACACACGCTCAACAAATGCAAATACAATCTCACAAATGCACACACAAACACACACACACACACACCCACACACACAAGCTCACGATTAGGAATCAGGGAATTTGTAGAGTTTCTCTCTCATGCACAGTTAGAGCCTTATTCCAAAGAGTAGTCGTGTTCTAAATCGAGCTCGATATTCGTCATCGGCGTCCATTTCATCCACGATTAACGAAAGCTGAAACGTCCAGAGCTTGGAAAGACTCGCTCCTCATCTGTCACACCCAAACAAACAAAGTAACCGAAAAACACACATAGGAAATCTAAAGGGAGGAAGTCACTTGTCTCGTTCTGAGAGGGTTGCGTGCGACATCGTAATAAAATGAACCGAATGTGAATAGAGAAGGATTTAGGCAGGATAACAACAATTATTTGTAGAGAACTTTCTTCACTTTGCTGTGCAAGAGTAACGTTACACTGCTTTGCTTTATGGCTTTTCTAAAAAAGATGAAAAAAGAAAAACAGAACTATGTATTTGGTAATTGTTTGTAGTTCCTAGTTCACTTCAAGAAGCTGTTCGCGGTTTGGAAATTCAGACCGTTTGGCGGCACAAGCTGGACTTTGTTGCCATGAATGAAATGTTTCAGATAAACAACAACAAAAAAGGAAAGTCAAGAAAAATTTTAAGTTAATCTGCATTATATTTCCCTTTGAATGTGTTGTTTTATCTTCATTATACAATAAATATTCTAGTGAACTTTTTATTGAATGACTAAGATATTATGCTAGAGATTGTTGTACAAATTTGTATTCTGCATTCACTTAAGTAAAGATATTGGCTTTTACTGTGTAATGTAGGTTCTCTCGCTTATTCTGTATGAACTGATATGACCCAGTTCTCTGAGCAGACTTTTGTCCATCTGTGAAGTCCAGAACATTAGAAACTGTCGCTTTATTAAAAGCCTCAATGTACTCTCAAACGCTAACTCTACGTGCTTTCCTATTACCTCTTAGATCGAAAATCAAACGCTCAAACCCTGCCATTTCCATATGAATCTTCATGGTTACACAGCTTCTGATAATCTCCAACATGATCCAATACTGAAGAGATACAGGACTAGTGAGTGGAGGTTTATCAGCTTTTGTCTCTTCATATTGCAGCTAAAATTTCTCGGGGTGTTCTGTGATCTTAAGACAGTAGGCCTATAGAGTCTTACAGAGGGTAGAAAAAACGTAAAAATAAACTAGATCACATTAAATACTTTAGGTGTAAAGGTTAGTGTCATTTTCTTAAACGCAAACTCATAAGTGGCTCGACCAGCCCAGAAAAAAGGCTTCCTAAAAAGTTTCCTAAATGAACAAACATGGGCACGGCCCACTGCTCCTTTACTGAGGGGGTTAAAGGAAAGAGGTCACATTTTGTGGTCACAATGACAATCACTCACTTCATAAGATGCCACTAGTATTGCATCTCCAACGCTTATTACCGGTGACAGCTTTACAGAAGACGACGCTATATTTAAACCAGTTTTCCCCACTAGAGTTGACATCTAGCCTGGCTTGATTAAAAGTGTTTCCACGTAAAGCACCCCGGTGTTGGCAGAACTAGTCTACATTTTACAAACCCAAAAGCACTTTTTAATCTGCCAAACATTATTATCAGAGCACCACTGGTGCAATGTCAGTCAGTCACCAGCAGGTGGAGGCAGGACCACCGAAATTAACAAGGAGAAAATCAAGCTTTTCTTAGACTAGAGTGTGTGTGTGTGTGTGTGTGTGTCATATATATATATATTCATATATATATATATATATATATATATATATATATATATATATATATATATATATATCCAGAAAAAGAAATATATAAAGCAGTACAAGTAAAACATTTGGACGTAAAATCCAATAGTAAAAGTCAGCTCTTGGATAAATTTTTACTTTAACACAGAACATTTAAGCTTTAAATAAAGGCTACACTTTTAAAAACCAACTGTGTCTCTGGTGTGTTACACAGTTCCCTGTTATTAGCTTATTGCGCATAAAGTGCAGGACGATGCCACCTGCTGGTCAAAAGACAAACTTACCTTTTGGTTTATGCTGCAGGTTTTTTGAAGGTTTTAATAAACTCCTTAAATAGAAATGAACCTGAATGGTCAAAGTTTGCATCCTTTTGAAGATGATACAGTTACCGAGATATCTGGTGCATGTTAGTAAACTAACTGAATTGTACTATCTTACTGCGTTTTGCAAGATACGCAACCAAGATACAACATGCAAAACAGCTACGTTTGAATACTAGGTTGAGTGCGTCAATGAAGAAGGGTTGAAACATTCAGAAGAACTGTTAACGAGTGTTGGGTTGAAACACTTCTTTCGAGATGATTTCTGTTTCCCCAAAATCTGTCACAAAGCCACAACTGTTCACCCCAACTTAACACAGGAACAAGAAGCTAACAAACATTTCACTATTCTTGCAAGATTTTGTTTAAAGGGTTAAAAGGCAGCTCAGGAAAAACTACAGGAACATTCGGTATGTGGCTTAGTGATTTAAAATTGTAAATACGCAAACACATATATAAGTGGTTCTAAAGACAAGCAAAACTGCACAGTTAGTGCCTTATGTTAGTAGTACAAGCTAGGTCAGTTCCTCACACCCAGGAAGCGCAATGTGAAGGACGTAGTACATTGTCTAAAAATAGGAGGCAGTTGCATACTAATGTTCTCTGAGGAAGATCGGGAGGGACAATGACGTGCAGTTTTGCATGTTATGGTGCCAATATCAGTTTCACATTATAAGAAAATATACTCTTCACGTCATATTCAAATTTACAGGGTTGCTTTCTATGGAATCCTCTTTACAGAGGCGCAACGACCTTTCAGTTGGACACCACCAAAACGCATCATGACACATTAGCATAAAGTCGGCTTTCGACTTCAAACAGATCTTGACCCCACCCAGTCACCTCACCTGGAGGTATGCACATAGGAAATGAGTGACTTCTTGCGGCATTTAAGTCTCACGTCATTCCTGGTGGTGACATACTTTAGGAGAGGTGCAGACATGGCTGGACGGGTTTCCTTAATCTTATTTTATGGAACAAAACAGCTCAAAAAGCTGTCAGCAGTGTCTATATCAATAAATAAAACAATAAATCTTGATATTTGCATGTGAATATCAGGAGACAAAATGTACAAACTACCAAATGCCAGGCCAAAAGGACCCAGCCTGTTGAACTGGATGATGTTCCTGAACACGCCCCTTCAGACAAAACAAACCGGTAAAATGTGACTGACCACTTTGGAGAAACAGCAACATAGAGGAGCATGAGGTGTTGGTTAGAAAACTGCATTACGTATGGATTAAGACGCATTAACATTAAATTTATTTTCCTGTAAACAGGTAAGATAAATTATGTTTTAAACATGTACTTACATTATGCTAATGTAATGTTCAGACACAGGATAAATTCTAACAGTAAGCAACAGTGGGACGATTTTTGTTTTGTTGTGAGGCAGACTGTAAACAGGTCCATCTTAACGTAAGCGCTTTTCTGGTGTTATGCTTAACCTGGTATATTTTAATACATTTCTGTACATCAAATCAGAAACACTTACAATGCTGTTCATTGTTGGACAAGACTAATGTTTGTAAGCTGGCAGTTGGTAAAAGTGCAAGCGTGTTTAAGTAAACTGAGACTTTTGCTCATTTTTCATTTAGGACGTGATCTGATCTGTTACGCGGTCTGATCTACTATCTTTAAGTTGGTCTTTTGTAAACATGAAAACTAGGGACGCTGGCAAAAACCAATTCAATAGAAACCATGCCGTGAGAAAATTAACTACAGCTGCATTACAATGTTTCAGGGTAAAACTGATTACTTTAGGGTGTCGCTTCTAAGTACAGACACATACTCGCACCACAGAGGAAATGAGCTCCAAGGCTCAGCACCGTGTTACTTACACAGCATATATTTTTGCACACTGCATCGACACTTCAGCCACATACTAGTCATGACAACATCAGTCCACTTTAGCATCAGTCGACTTACATTTACACCATTATCCAGGGCGACTCACATTTCCTAATTACTGGGACAGTCCATCTGGAGCAACTTGGGGATAAGGGTCTTGCTCAAATGCTCAGCAGTGGTAGTGCTGGACGAAGCACAGATCTTAAATCCATGACCTCCTGAGTAATGAGCAACCTCAGTCTAGAGTGGCAACTATCGTTTCTTTTTGTAATCGAGTATTCTATCGATTTTCTTATCGATTAATCGAGTAATTGGATAATTATTATTTTTTAAAGACAATCCATTTGTTTTTAGGCTTATTCTAGTGTCATTCTAGTGTATTTAGGACGCCCTGCACTACTCATAGTTTGATGTGTAAATGCTGACATAGTTATGAAATCAGCGCATTTCTGATGAAAACTGACTCAGTTTTTTTTTAGCTATAGGTCAAATAAAAGAACTGAAAGAACAATATCAGAACACTGTTTTATTGCTGAGTTGCAGAGTTTTTATCTATTTAATCTATTGTTGTCTATTATCTATGGCGTAACATTCTAACACTTGTTTATCCGTTTGGTTTCCATCAGAATATAGAATACCATTTTTAAATGAAAACATTTTCTTTATTTCTTCTTTCCTATTGATTACACTATAACATTATAAAATTGAAGAAAAAAATCAGATCAATTGAAACTGAAGAAATACTGAAGTTTTTGGTCATTTTGAACCAATCTGGCCTATAAAGTCAGCTGCTTTTGGCCTTTCTGGAAGAGAACTACATTTCCCACAATCCCCTGCGCGCCCCTCGGAGCCGCGTTGCAATAAAGCGTTTAGCGCGCGTTACAGGATAAACTATGGAAAATCTATGGGAAACTCAATAAACGACTGTATTGTGAGTAGAACGCTGGTTGTTGTCGTTATTTATCAGCTAACATGTGTGTTTTCTCTGTAATAAAGGGGACGTTTAAACTGAACTGGAGCGTTGTAGCGAGTACCGGCGCTAACAAGGGCGCTCACAAACGGTGCGTGTTTACATCGCAAACGTCATTTATGGGTTTTTACGTATTTACTTCTGTTTTTGTGCACGGAATATCTCACAAATGCTTTCACATACTGAGGGATCGGGTCTTGTCTTGATCGCGTCTCTAAAAACGTCGTGCATCATTAATAAGCGTCCGTGTGAAACACAAGCGGCGCATGCACTAGAGTGCGCAATGAATTAAACGAAGCTTCGATTCTGGAAAAACTGCCTCGACCATTTTTTGTAATCGAGTTATTCGAATAATCGTTTCAGCTCTACCTCAGTCTCACGTGGTTTACAGCACTGCTGTTGTTCACTGGGATTATTACTTCAGTGCATGGCACTACAATCTAGTTCCAGGCATGAGCTGCATCACAGAACCTTTACTCAGGTCATCATTTATATAACTTAGTGATCTGTGAAAATTAGTTTCTCTTTCTTGTTGCCTTAAGCATTTAAGAGTTTACTGGCACTCCCTAATGTGCTTCTCTCTGCATGCAAGACAACAGGCACTTGCACAATGCACTACCTTTTTTGCAGGAATCAGGAACTTTTTTTTAGACTGAGCACCAACTTTTGGAGGAAGTTTAAATGTGATACTATTATTTGCATTCCGTCTTGTGGGGTTTGAAAGACACACACACACACACACACACATTACCTGGAGCTTGAGTCTGGGGCCCAGGATTCTGAAGTCTGATGTGAAAGCACCTGTTGACAAAGGTGTGCAACCTTCCAGTGCCCTCAATGAAATACAGGGTTTGTTAAAGGGACGTGCAGCAGCCCAACCCGTATGGCCTGTTAGTCTCCACCTATTGCTGAAAAAAATGGGATAGGCTTCTGAGGCCAAAGATTAGGCCTTGGTATTTTTTTAGGGTTACAATTATGTAAAATCAGACCTGGCAATAATGAAACGAATCCACTGTTAAAAATGGTATATTTTGTGGGCTATGTTTGTATTTTTTCACAGATCAGTTTCTTATATTCATTTATCTCATCAGCATATTCATTCCATCTAATCAGTATAAATCAAAAACAGACAAAGAAGGAGATGAAGAGAACATAAATTGTACAATACAATTACTGTTAAATGTGTCACTATTTTGAAGTCACTTTAATTATAACTGAAGGCCAAACTGTTGTTTGGGATGTTACAGTTTCCAGGATTAGAGATTAGCGTTTTCCCTCTTCTAACACAACAGATGGAGTTCAAATGCCTTGCTGAAAACTCACTGAAATAACTTCCAACTTACAAAACGTCCATGTCTAACACAAATCAGACTTATTCCACTGAATATTTTGCATAATAAAACAAATAAAAATGGCAGGATGGCAGGAAAAGAGAACTGAATTGCACTACCATTAGCGGCAAAGAAAAGCTGAGCTTTCTGATACTGGGCAGTATGTTTCGCTGCAGGATGCCTTGACAGTCTTGAAATAATCAAGACTGACCCCCAAGCCAAACTCTGCAAAGCAGGCCCAAAACATAACCCCCTCCAAGTTTCATAGCAGCTGTGGCGTTCTTTTCGTAAAAAAGTTTCATTTTTCTGTCTTTTAACATAGAGCTGATGTGACTGGAACCAAAAAGCTCATTAAAACATTTTTTAAAAATCAAGCATCTTCAAAGATTCCAAGCACCCATACGAACCCTGGAATTTGATTTTTACAGACAGGAATTTTATCTGAAGTCGAAGTACAAGAGAAAGAACGATAATCAGTGAGATCACAATAGCATTTCTGTTTACGTGTCACAATTCTAAGCGTGCTGAATGAGCTTCACTATAAATGTGGGCCAAGCTCAGGTCCTGGAGAGTCACATTCACGCAATGACTAGAAATATTCAGGGTTTTTCCTTATTTTACACAACAGGAGGAGTTCCTGAAGCCACTGCTGGCAAACATCATGAGGTACACCGCTAATCTTGGCAGTTCTGTGGCATCACCGACCTCAATATTGCACAAAACAATGCAACTTTTCTTTCAGAAACCAAAGTTATATAGAGATTATCTTCCTCAAAAACAGTGATTTATCTAAAATCAAAATACCAAGTTGTTCTTCCAGTGTCAGGTATGGCATGGTTTATCATACTTTATCATAGCAAGTACTACAAAAATGTAGCTCTTTCCAGGTTAGATGTGGTGTAAAGACGCGTCATGTGAAAACCTTGTGAATGACCACTACAGCAGTTTGAAAAAGCGTTTCCGCTCACACGTGTATTTACCGAGTAACGGGTCAGAAGTGACGATGCATTCCTTCTTGACTGATGTCATATTACTTGTTTGAAACTGTCAAGTAATATGTTGGAAATCTCCTGACTGACCGGCATCGTTTGTTTTGCTGGTGGCTAAATGTAAAAGAGCTCTATTCATTACTAGACAATGTAGTTTTCAAATGCTAAATTTGTTTCCATTGCTGTGTAGTTTCCATTCAGAGTACGGCATCAGCTGATGTGCAATCAGAATGGACCCAAAGAAGAATAAAGTTTTGTCCAAACTCGCCAAGCCCCTGTTCAAGATCGGCAGGAAGGCTAAGAAAACACCTCTGCGATACAGGAGGAGCATCTCGGTGCCAGACCTGAGATGTGATCAGTCCCCATCACCCGAGTTAGACACTATAATTCAGCACACAGACCCAGACTCTGCCTCAATTGGAGTGGAATCCTCTGACCACGATGAAACAGAAAGTGAAACCTCCAGCCTGGCACTGTCAGAAAATATCACTGCCACAGACTCACGCAGATGCCCGGAGCCAGAAGCGTATTATCCATCCATGGTTATATCACTGGCAAACGCTCCAAGCACAACACCTCCTGCTAAGCTGCCCAACACAAGCCCAGCCCCAAAAACTCCATCCCCGGAAAAAGGTGCCGAACAATTCAGTCTGCCGGGCACGCCGCCTTCCTACAGATTCTCTATGCCGGAAATTCCAGCAGTAACGGAGAGGCCTCCTCTTACGCCCCTCCACATCAGGAAGGAAAGGGCTGACAGAAAGACGGAGGAGAGAGACAGAACCACCACATGGTACGTAGGTGATCTGGACAATGTGTCAATTTGCAGCACGCCGTCTGAGGAGCGTTCCTATAGCGTGTGGTATCCCGAACAAGAGCTGCAGTTCAGCACGGAAAGATCTACAGAGATGTGTGTTACGGGATCAGCTGAGGACACAAACAATGTGAGTTGGCAACAAATAGACAAGATGCCCGCTCTACGTGCTATATAATGTGTCTTATTAACTATTGACCAAAAAATATTTCGTCTTCAGGGTCCCAATGAGAGCAATGATTATGATGAAGGTTTCCAACAGAGTGTAAGTAAACATAAACCAATCAATCAATCAATCATTAATTCATCAAACCGTTTAATCCGTATCGGGGTGGCGGGGACCAGATCCTATCCCGGGAACTATGGGTACCAACCCTGGGCGGGCGCCAACACACCACAGGGCACACAATCACACTCACACTCACCGCCGTGCCACACAACCAATCAACCAATCCATCAATAAGCAAGCAACCACTGAGACTGTGAAAGGTTTGGAGTACCCAAGATCCAGCTGTAACCACTGATCTTTCTGATTATAAACACACCCAGAAATATCAGAAATCCATTTTTGTGAAACTAATCTACAAAACCTCTATAAGGATTTTACACAAAATTCCTTCAAAAAACGTTCATATTATGTCCAAAAAATGACAAGCACAGACAAAATTTAGTTGCGACACTGGAGATACTTTAGAGCTCGTAGAAGAAATGGAAAACTTCAAAAACAGGAAATCGCAAACACAAAGTTTAGCAGATCAAAATGTTAAACCTGTGACAGCTTTGTAATGATATATTACCAAATCCCTATTTAACAGGGTTCAGGGGTGAGCGCTGAGGTGCCGCCTGCTCTTGCAGGTCAGAAGGTTCACTACTGCATCAACGTTAACTTGAAAGAGGGAAAGAACCTGGTCATCAGGGACCGTTCGGGTAAGCACTTTATTCCCCTCATGTTCTCCTAGTGTTGCTAACAGAGCTAAGTGATGCTCGCTGAAACATTAAAGTTCAATCCTAACGCTAATTCAGCTGCATCATCTCCAGTTTATCACCAAATGAGTAAATCATGAACTTTACGTCCTGTATACGATCTAACAACAAACGTAACACGAACCTTGTTCATGATAGAACAACTCTGGAGTAAGTTAAATTCACACTGGGCATCTTGTCTCACCACATTCTTACCTCCTGTATTGACTGAATACAGTTGAATGTTGTCTAGGCATGGCTGGCATTTTGAGGTCACACATGCAGCTATTTTTCAGGCTCGTGCACAGTGCAACTAAACTAAGAGAAACCCTGAAGTTATACAGGTAAACGAGACAGTAAAGATGCACTGTCCTTATTTTGTTGCTCTATGCCTTGACCCTATCCTTTAACTGTGTTTTACTCAGATAGCTGTTAAACTCGATCGCCCCCCGATACCGAGGGCAGAGCGGGAAGACTTTAAATAGTCGGTAAACGTAAACAAACATACGCATGCGGCACATCGACGATAGAATCTCGTGTAAAAACAAATTCCACCTAAACATAAGACAATTCCAACACCAAACACAAACAAACAACAAAAACACAGCATAGGTCTACGTGGAAGAAATACGGCTGTAGAATCTATACTACTATGGCTAACCGTGCATAGCGTATATCATATGAAAGCCGAGACTTGTTTTTGAGGTTTTTTTGGGGAACATGATTTTTTTTGTGTGTTCTGCTGTTGTTGTATCTTCCTTTATTTTGACCTAGTAACATGTATGTTGATTCTACAGTAATCTCACAAGTGTTACCTTTATAATGATACCAAAAGCATAAAAATAGACATTGTGGCTGCTGAGATATACAAGTTATAAACATTTTTATTTTGAGCAAAAATCTGTAAAAATCTGTCTCGGGGCTTAAAAGGTATTTTTTACTCAGACAGCCACAGTCATTAAGAACAGGTAAAATTGATTTATGTTTATCGCACTTATCCTGAGTCACTTCTGTTTCCTGATTATCTGGACAGTTTCCCCCAAGCAATTTGGAGGTTAAGGGCCCTGCTCAAGAGTGGTAGAGTGGTAGTTTGGCTTAAAACCTATGACCTTTTGGGCCACAGGTGACTGTCCTGCCACTAGAAAACCACCAGCGTAGTTTATCACCGGGGAAACAACTTTCATGTTTCAGGAAATAAGTTAAATATTTTTCCGCTTTTTTATTCAAAAAAGAAAGGGAAATGAAACATTCTGCCACCAAGCCACCCCCCGTCTATTTTATGTGTGCATGAATGGCTTATCAGCAGTATGGGTGGCGCTTTCCGAACTGACTGGAAAAATAGTTATCAGTCCAGAAGCAACTCTGACATGCAGACGCTTTGCTCAGACAGCACTATGGAATGTAGCATAACAGGAAGGTAATAGTGCCGCCGACTCCCGTTCGCTACTTAAGACTCGTGTTGTCGACATTAAAACAACACAAAAGAAAATGTCTCTTTTGGCACTCTGGTGTGAAGAAGCAAATTAAGTGGTGGTGTGGGTTTTCTCACTTTGGTGTGAAGGCAAATGAAGTGACCGAGAGGAAAACAAAGTCAGAAGTCAACACAAGCACAGTCGGGCTACGCTGCAGAGTGGGAAGTTTAGTTATCGCCAGAACAGTCGGTAGAAAGCCGGCCAATCGATCTTGTTTTTCCGCATTGGCCATTCGAGCAGAAACTCGCTTCTTCACGACAGCCTTCAGTTCGAAGCCTGTTTACTACAATCTTAGGCACAAATGGACCGAGTGCAATTCCAATTTGATGGCCGGCACAATTCTTCAGATCCCGCGCCAGTTTATCTGGCAGGCCTCGCCGAGCTGATTGGGCACCTAATTCTCCTGACGAGTGTCACAGGTGTATGCCCAGAGGCTGTTAATTACTATCATCCCCTCATTATTTCTCATAATTGCGATATTCTAGTCGGATTCCTCACAGCCAGTTGAGCCTGGTAATAACCCGACTCATCTCAGAATGAACAATTATTGGCGATAAAACGGAGATGAGATCCGGCAAAGTGAAGGCAGTAGGTCTTGCGAGGAGATAAAAACAACTTGGTGGTTCATATTGAGCAGGAAGGTTCTAGTTTTTAGACGAAAGTGAAACACGCCACCATCTGCTGGTAGTAGCATTAAACAGCATCTGTAGATTTCAGTATTCACTATTTCACCTTTTTTAATCCAAAGTAACAGTGTTCCATTTTAAAATGTACAGTATATTTCGACAGAGTCAGCTGACTACGTGTACTGTTGCATCTTAAAGTCTTCATGAGTGAAGACTGGCATTAAATTTGGAAAGGAATGAACAATTACAAATGGCCAGAATGCTACTGTTTTGTAAGGGAAAGAGTGAAAGCATTATTAGTGCTGTGTAGCGTCACCATTTTTCTGTAGTAAAAATCTGAAATCCTTTGGTATATCACTTTACATTTCAGAAAAAGAAACAAATTAAATTTCAAGCTTCATTTGTAATTTCAGGCGCTTCAAAAATCTCTTGTGCTTCACAGTAAGCAAGAGATGCCGAATGACTAATATTTTATGATGGTCCTATGTTTAAAATGTTAAATCCAAAGCTAAAGTGTACGAAATTATCATGCCTGTCAATGTGTCTGGTGTTCTACAGTGATGAAATTAATTACACCAAATACATTTTTTAAAAATGACAAATACCTTTGGACGGTGTAAATGCAAATGCTTTCACTCACACACAATCTTAATAGCTTTGGAATGTTTTAAGCATGCAATGTAGGACTGGAGGAAGCAAACAGTCAGCCGTGGCTCCTTCACAACCTCTAATGAGATGCTAGCTTTATGCGGCCATTAGAGAGAATTACATTGATTTGTAAACTTTGCCCTGTGTTAAACGGGCATCGTGCCATAAAACACTGAATGGAAAGATGTGAAGAGCCACATTATGAAAATGAATCCTCAGAATTGCAGCAGTCTCAAATCGGCTCTTACAGTGCTTGTGTGTGTGTCCATCTGGACTCTGGAGGTGTTATTCCACAGTGAGGACTGACCACGTGTTCATTAGACAAACTGCACAAAATCTTTTTTTTTTTCCCCTTCCCCTCAGACATCACAAAAAGCAAAAAAGAACAGAAAATTGGTCCACCTTCTGAACGCTCTGAAATCTGACAGCTCTCATAAAAACTTCAGGTGGAGGCGGTCAGCGTAGAGTTGCTGCCAACCCACGAACTTGCACTTTCTTACTACTTGAGACTTCATATCCTCCGACAGGGTGGCCAAACCCTCCGCAGTCCCGCCCCTCAGACTCCGGAATCGCCTCTATTTGCCTAACAATTAACGTCCCAGCTCGGCCAGCGCCGCTCGCCGCTGCTCTAAAAAAAAAAAAAAAAAAAAAAAATTGTTCCGACCAAACCCCCACCACCACCACCACCTCCCCACAACTCCTTTTCACGCACCTTCCCTCCCTTTTTCTGTGTCCCCCCCCCTCTAATTTCCGCCGTCACCGTTTTCAGTCACGCCAGAGCTCTTCCCCTGGCTGTGCGAGCCCCTCTCCTCCTGTCAGGCTGCCTGGAGGCTGGCTTGTCAGCGGCTGGCAGGGAGGAGCTGCCTCCTGGAGATGTTCATTTGGAGAGGCGCGCTGACAGGCCTGACAGCCCGTCCCCACAGGGCTTTTGTCATGTGATTCCAGGCTCCCCGCAGGTTTTCTCAAGCACCCCTTTATCCGTCCATACAAATGAAGCCATAGGCTCCTTTCTTTCCACTCATATTTTGTTTTTTTTGTGGTTTTTTTTTTTAATGTCTCCCCACCCCTCCCTCCCTTGTTTTTTTTCTTAACCACCAATCTGCATGCCATTCCACAGACAAAGACAGACTGTCCCCCTCCTCTTCTATGTCCAAACCATAGCAGGACGAGGGCTCTTAACAGGCTTTGGAGATTAACACCGGTTGCTCCTGGTTTCAGGGGGGTTTAATGTGCTGATGGACTCACACTGGCAGGAGAGGGAGGGTTTTTTTTTTTGGTCTTTTACCGTTAACCAGCTCACATCCTTCTGTTGCTGAGAGAGACGTGGTGTCCACCTCCCACAAGGCCTGAAACGTTCCCCTAAACAATAGGGCTATTGCTCTATTTAGAGTGTGTGTGTGTGTGTGTAAATGTGTGTGGTTTGCCAGTTGGGTGGGCCATGCTGGTGTTCTTTGCTAGATCTTGGTTGTTCATACTCATAAAGCTCATCCGTTTTTCCAAAATACTTGCACATCTTACACTCCCGTCAGACACTTTTTTTAATGAGCTGATAGAGCTTTTAACACCATTTTGTTAATTATCAACACATCGACCACTTGAACAGGTACCAGTGACCCGTACGTCAAATTCAGAATAGACGGCAAGACGCTGTACAAAAGCAAGGTGGTGTACAAGAACCTCAATCCCGTGTGGAACGAGTCATTCTCCTTCTGTGTCCGTGACCTCAGGCAGACCATCTACGTGAAGGTTTGATCCTCTACTTTTCTAAATCCTCACAAAACGAGTTGCGCTCTCCACGTCTTAAAACTATATTTTGACCTGGCGCAGGTGTATGACCGGGACCTGAGATCTCGGGACTTTATGGGTTCGAGTGCCATTGCCCTCAACAAACTGGAGCTGGACAAGTATGACATTTTCGCCGATTAACACATTTTGCTCATCCCACTTACTTTGATGTAGCTGCTACTTCTCCTCTTTCCTCTCGCAGGCCGTGTGAGATGACTCTGCGCTTGCAGGATCCCGGGACTCTGGAGGAGGACATGGGTGTGATTATCCTGGAGATGTCTGTATCCGTCAACGAGGGAGCTGCCAAACGTGTGCGTGTCCCAAACGTGTCCTGAGAACAGAACAACAGATCTTAAGTACAAAATCCAAGTGTTTTTTCTAGCAGTACATGACCTGTTTGTCTGAACTGGTTTCAGAAATGGCAACTGAAGAGGAAGGGAAGCTTTAACAAGGTAAGTAGACGGCCAGACACTTGTAATATGTGCCCAAACACAACTTCAAACTTAGTACATTATATTCTCATACTATAAACGTCCAAAAAACTGGGACGTGACACTCGCAATGAAGTACTGGCAACGAAACCTAGACCTACTGTGACTCCTACAAACTCACAGAAAAATGTTAGTCTATTAAGTTGCCACTGGAGGGCAGTAAATCATTGTTTTCCACTTCATTTTTTAGAAAGTTCTGACATGAACAGCACACATTGTCGAGCCACTTTTCTTTTGACCGTCTCAGCTCACATCTTTTAAATTCCCATATGTCTCGTACGTCTGTATTTAGAACGCTTGAACTTTTTACCCTCCCCACAGCGCGCTAAACGCTACATCTGGACGGAACAACACGTTCGCGGCGGTCTGAATATGACACGTTGCCTTATTTGCATTTTGATTTGGCTCAAAAAGGACTGAGGCCACATTTCATCTTACTGCCGAAAGTGTTCGTTCTCTGGGCAAGAGACGAGGGCTTTCGTTTATCTATGCAGAGTTAAGAGGCACTCGAAATGCTTCCTGTACAGAGGCCTCTCCCCACATCATCTCACAATCACGCTGTTTGAGAAGAATTTCAAGCACGGGCTGCATATCTTATCTCTTGTGCGTCCGTGCACAAATTCGGTTCAGCAACGATGCCGAGCGGACAAAGGACTGAATATTCACACATTTTACGTTAGGTCAAGGCTTAAAAATCTGGACTTGGCACGGTACATCTGAGGCTAGTTGACAAGGACCGGATGGTTGTCTTTTTCTGAAGGTGACTGATTTATTATTTTTTTTTCTTCTCTGGGTTTTGCGCTGAGGGTTATTCAGCACCAGGCTTGAATCGCATCTCTCTGCCTGCACAGCTGAGGCCCGGCTCTATTTGACACCTCTTCGGGAGAGGCGGAAGACAGTCCTCTCATCTCCCCCGTCCTCTCCTCTCCTCCTCTCTCACACTCGCGCCATCACAGCCGCGCTGACACACTGCCTCGGAGATGGAGGCTGGCAACTGCACCAGCACACAGTGTGTGGTGCTGCTTTTCTCTGATGGGGGGGTGGGGGGGGTTTGGGCTTGTGTGTATGTGTGTAAGTGTAAGAGAGAGAGTGTGTGTGTGTCCCCCCTCTCCGAGGCACACTGCCAATGCAGAATGCTGAGGATCTGAGCGGCGGCCCATTCCCAGGCATGGCGAGCTATAACCCAGATGTTAAGATGTAATATCACAGCTGTGGACGGACAGGCGCGGCCGGCGGAAGCCAAATGGACTGGGCTCGGAGTGCGTTGCCCCCCTCTCCCTGTCCCCATGCTGTCCCACCATATGGAAGCAATCCCCCGACCCTTTTAGCACCAGGAATAGCCTCTCTTTTGGGGCCACTTACTGTTAAGTGGAATTGTTTTATTGGCCGCGCAGATCGCGCATTTGTCCAAAATAAACACTTGAGATGACTTGGCTCTGACGAATATCAGATCTCTCTTCCGAACCCCTCAGTAGCCCCCCTCCTCCCCCTTCCATATACATCTCTCTCTCTTTCGAACAAGCCTTGCTTACGCGGCCGTCGCATTACGCGTTAATGCAAGCTTGTACGTGCGTGTGTTAATGTGGCACAGGATCAGCCCCCTCTCCCACGCCAGGCTCGGCGCTGTGCTTTCATTATTGGCAAACCTGGACAACCTCTCATAAACAGCGCTGCTGTTTTTTAAAAGTGCACACCCATCAACCCACAAGTCAGCCCTTCACCACCATGCCATCCATCTGCACAAGCTATAATGGACTTTCGCTCTGATAACACTGCGAGCGACCCCAGTTGCCAATTTTCAGCCGTTATCCGGAGCAACTCGAACACTGCCGTTCTTATAGAGGCGAATAACGTGGTTCCCAGACAGGCCTTTCGGTCAGGGATTTCTCTTTAACTGATTTGGGTAATTGTAGAGCGTTTTATCTCTGTCCTACTTTATCACATTCCACTAAAGTGAGAGGTGTTGTTTTTTTTTTTTTTTTTTGCTGTTCCAGGGTCAGCAGCAGCAGATGCGGGCAGCTGCCGCCCAGAAGAGCCAGGTGTGGACTGGAGCGTATACACTCGTGTTGGTTGAGGGCCAGGACATGCCGGAGGGAGGCCAAGGCGACGTCTTTGTACGCTTCAGGCTGGGCGAACAGCGCTTCCGGAGCAAGGTGAGTGCAGTTTTCCTTTTTCTCTCCCTCCTCCTTTCTTTCTCCATCTCTCTCTCTTCCTACCCTGCACAGTTTTCTCCCATGTGCCCAGTCGGATTATTCCAGCCACAACGCCTCTTATCGCTCCGTATACATCCTTCCTCCATATCTTTCTGTGCCTCTCCACTCCTCCACCTCTCTCTCTCTCAGGCGTAGCTTAAAGTGGCTCATTAGTTTGCCCGTGGCTGGCTCGGCGGCTCTCCCGACGCTGCTATTCACCAGGCTCATTTGCGTACCCAGCATGCCTTGCTCATCTGCCTCCACTTCAGTGTGTTGGCCTCCCCCCCGACAATTCCACCCAGCGCTAGTCTTGTGTTCTCATGTCATTGCTTTTTTTTTTTGCTTTTTTTAACAGCTTCGGCTCTGTTTGGGCTTGCTTGTTTGTTGAACAAAGCTGATTCTAATTGGATGGTGTCAGGAATTGTAATCCCAGGGAACAGACAGAAGCGTGTTCTCCAAAAAGGCCCATTTTTACGCCCCACTCCTCCTCCCCCCATGGTGCGGGGCTCCGCTTTAGCCTGGCAGAACGGAGTGCTGTTCACCTGTTATGCTTAACAGCCTTTCTAGTGACGTTCCCGTAAACAGTCAGTTACCCCTTTCTCTCCAAACCTTGCAGAGCTTGTGTATGAAAGCCAAGCCACAGTGGAGGGAGACGTTCGACTTCAACCGCTTCGAGGACGGACAGCCGGACCTGCTGGTAGCGGAGGTGTTTTGCAAGAGAGGACGAAAGAGCGAGGAATGCTGGGGCCAGTAAGTTACCACGAACACTAAAAGCTTACTGCTTTCTCCTCAAGGTAGCGTCAAAAGTCTAATCAGAGAATATTTCTCTTCACCAATTCAATTTACAGAATTGATGTAGACCTATCAAATCTGCCGTTTAACCGGACGCACGCTTATAAACGTACAGTGGGAGAAGGTAAAGGTCGTCTTGTCTTCCTGGTCAAGCCCACACCCTGTCCTGGGGTCTCCCTCTCTGACATGAGCTCACTCAATGATGTGCACCAAAGACCAATGCTGGAGCAATATGTGAGTCCCCGTCCTCTCCCCCATCTTCAACTGAGGATGTCAGCATTGCAAACTGGTTTTGACTTAAACCGACCATAATTTCATCATTTGGTGCATGGTTAGTTAAAAACCGAGTTACTCATTTTGTTTACAGAAACTGAGAAACACGCTGGCGAATTTGAAGGACATTGGGAATCTCCAGGTGAAAGTTATCAGGGCCACGGATCTTTCGTCGACAGATATTAGTGGTAACGATTCAAGCTGTTGCCCAATTGGAGACAAAATGACGCTTTTAGTTTCCCATATTTGTAACACAATCACACACATTCTCTCCAGGTAAGAGTGACCCATTCTGTGTGGTGGAACTTGGAAACAGCAAATTGCAAACTCCAACCATGTATAAGACCCTCAATCCAGAATGGAGGACCGTCTTAACATTGTAAGAGGCACTTTATACTATTGTAGCTCAATATACAGACCAATCTAGCTCCATAAACTCACTTAGGGGAAATGGATCTTTCTGCCATATAATCTCTGCTTAAAATAACAAGCCACTCGACACCTTTTTGCATTCGTAGTGATTAATCAAATGTTTCATCGAAAAATGCCAGCAGTCTCAAATGCTTTCAAGCCCAACACCAACCCTGTTGACTTGCCTGATAGCAAGACAGTGGTGTATATATAGATCAATTTAAACCTGCAAACCAGCATAAACATACACCGACTGAGCTGTATAGACATGGATATCTAGTGGCGATGGAGTGTTTGATAAAATCGTCTGCAAAAATGTGTCATTGTTGCTCAGAATTTACAATTCTATACCTCTAATTGTCTTTAACTGACAGCATTAGAAGTAGCAGGAAGCTACGAGGTTCAGGACATAACCGCTGTGCAGTAAGAAACACTGAAAATCACACACTTGGTCATGTTCAGTTTACGGGCAAAACCCGTAATTCTTGTTACTTTTACTGATTCCTGTGAGGATGAATCTATTTCGTTCTGCAGTCCGATTAAGGACATCCATGATGTTTTGGAGCTGACTGTTTATGGTGAGGATGGAGACAAAGCGCCGGACTTCTTGGGAAAAGTTGCTATTCCTTTGCTGAACGTAAGTGCTATAATAATCACTTCATGTTCTGCTTTTATCAACTATTTACTCTTTTTTTAAATAGCTTTTTCCCCCCAGTAACATAAACATAAGATCTTTATCATCAATCATTAAATGAATGCTGCTTTGGAAAATCGATACACAAGATGTGTTTGTTGACCATGTTTCGCATGATAACAGTAACCCACATCATTAACGGGCCACAGGTTTCTAACGGACAGCAGATCACCGCCCTGTTGAAAAAGGAGGATTTGACAGGGCCATCTAAGGGAAGCATTACACTGGAGATCAGCGTTCTCTTCAATCCGGTAAATGCTAATAATACAAAATGCTGCTTGGTATAAGGGTTGGATGGAATAACATACCATTATAATATACCAACTATATCTAATTTCTCCCAGATAATGCAACCTAATGAATAAGATTTGTCTTTTCATCTCCTTAAAATATAAATATATTACTGCATTAGATGAAATCATTTAAGCCCATCCCTAATAAATAGTCAGAAGTGTGAGCACAACTTACAAGAGGCAAGCTAGACAAATGTAAGTGTTAAAAAATAATTTATGATAATATTTTATATGGTCTAAGACTTCTGCCCTCACACTACACACCACTCACAACTTATCACAGGCAGCACAGCAGGCTGAATACCACATGTAACCTAATTGTCTGTCTGTCTTTCTACTTCTAGTTTTAAGTGTATATTTTATATTCTATTTATATATTGCTTATTCTATATGCCTTATTTGTTGTTTGCACTGTTAAAACTGGAGCCACGTCGTCTCGTCTCTCTGTATACTTGCACAGTATATAGCAGAGATGACAAAAGTTACTTTGATCTTCTGACATGCCAACATTGGACAATATTGAACATCAACACATGCGGTTCCATTTGTGTGCCTCAAAATATGAAACCACATTATTTTGTTTTGGATCCAAAACACAGAATGGGGAATATTGTACGTGTCTCAGTTTGACCTAAACAGTTTCACAAGAAAGCATCAAGTAGACCAGTGGCTCCCAAACTGGGGGGTGTTGCAGAGGGGCACACCAATGGGATAGCCTACGCTCCATTCGAGCACTGCCAGAAACTTTCCTTTTCCCAGCTGTAACCCCGAATTGAGAAGATTTGCAGCACAAAGCAAACCCACAGGAGCCACTGAAAAGTGTGAGACTTGAGATGATCCTCTTTTAAGTTCTTTTCTAACTGGGAACTGGTTAATTTTCCCAGCCATTTTTGTGGAGACAGTTGTTTATTCTTGTTCAGAACTTCAGTATGCTCTTTATTTCTCCCACAGCGGTGAAACTGCACCATTTGTAATTGCATTTGTTTCACTCAATTAGAAAAGGGAGCTGTATTTCAAATAAAGTTTGAATCTGAACCTGTGTAGTTTGAATGGGGGGGCGGGGGGGGGGCTCAATAATGTTCCTATCTAGAAAAAGGGGGCCCTGCAGAAAAAGTTTGGGAACCACTGAAGTAAACTAAATAAGTAAAATTATAATAACATAAAGGTGAGCTAAATTCAGCGTACACGTGGCTTTACGCGCTTTGTTTAAACATTAAGCAAATGAAGGAACGAAGGAACCTCTCATTCAGGCGGCCTGCAGTTTTCACTCCTCATTTTTTACATTTTAACTCTGTGATTAACAGGTCAGAGCTGCCATCAGAACCTTCAAACCTAAAGAGGCAAAGTTTGAGGAAGACAGCCCCAAATTTAATAAAAAGGTGAGTCCACTGACTGAGACCACTATTGCCTTTTGCAGTCGGTCAACTGCAACACAGCAATATGGACTTACATTTACTTCTTTCTGATTGACATACGCCAGTGCTACGTAGTAAACCAAGAGAATCTGTTCTTAACACTTGTAACCTCAGACTTACTGACCTAAGTCATGTAAGAGCACAAATCTGTATCTAAATACAATCTTTTCTATATTTTTAGCATTATCAGATGCACTTATACAAGCCATGTTTTTGTCATTACAAATACATTTCTCCTATTTCAAGGACAGCTTTCCTGAAGCAACTAGGGGTTAAAGGCCTTGCTCAGGGGTCCAACTGTATATTTTTAGGTGACTTTCAAGAGACACAATCTTAAGGTCACCAACTCAATGTTTGAGTCACCCATGTTTTTGATCGGTTGTGAGATAATTCAGTAAGTTCAAACTGTGCTTACTACCCTAGTCCCCCACTAGATGTGTTCTCGTCTAAATCCTGGCACTACACGATACATCGACATTCATCACCAGCCAAAATCAGCTCCACCCCTTGTTTAACGTGCTGTTGTGACCGTTATTTCCCCCTAGAGCATCTCGCTAACTACTGATTTGTCCCCCATTAGCTGCTGGCACGCAACATTCACCGAGTGAAGAGGCTCAGCACGGCCGTGCTCTACACGCTGCAGTACGTTCAGAGTTGCTACCAGTGGGACAGCACTCAGAGGAGCATCACGGCCTTCCTGGTAAGTCCTGCGGCCCGTTTCTCAGTCGGTCGCAGCGTATACCGACAAAGCACACGCTCGATGATGCAGAGCCTAGCTCTGCGACCCTGCAACTCTCCTGTGGGCTTTGTTTTGAGGCACACTGCGTTGGATGAGCTCGTCCTTGGCGGTGCTGATCCAGAAGGCTATGGAGCAAGGTGATCCAACGCGGTTGGGTGGAGTATTTTTAGAGAGGGGGGCTCAGTTCAATCCTCAGTTCCCCTTGCAGCACCGGAACGAGCAGCTCCCCCTGGAGGGGAGACATTGGGGGGCTTGTTGCTTGGCCACCCGGGAAGAGAAGGGAAGCGAGAGGAAGTGCCGCCGGCTTCTTCCTACACGTAGGGCCAAGAATGGAAATAAGAGTTCCGAGCTGCTACCTGTTCGCAAATGCTACATCCTACAGCACAGAGGATACAGAATGGTATAAAACTGCTGGCATCTAGCAAGTTAAGAGACCTTTATAGAAACAGCTGTAGGTAGTGGCTCTGCTTATATCGCACCAAGCATCAACTGGCTGTCGTTAGCTGCTCTTTGCCAGGACAGTTTCTCCTTGTAACCTTGTTCTTGACCTTCGCTGAGAATGACCACAGCAAGCGTTGAAATCTGCGATCACCGATCCTTCTCCCGCCACCACATACTTGAAGTGTTGTGGGCTTTCAGAAGGAGTGTGAAGTTAGGTTAATGAACCCTTCTTTCTTCTCCTCCTGTATGCATGTCTTGAGGCAGTAAGTAACTAAGGTAACTGAGACAGACATGGGCAGATGGCCTCTGCCTGCCTCTCAAATCTGAATAATTAGACCAGGCTCTATGCCGCTCCTCTGCACCCCGCGTTTTCAGGCTACGCCGGCACGAGTCCCGCTTTAATATAACGTCGCCATACATTATTTATCAAGCAGCCGGAAATGCCACTTCTTAGGGGGTTTTACACTTATAATGCATCCGAGCCGACGCGCTTCCTCCGTCCGGGGCTATAGGCTCAGACGGCCGCGCCTTTTCCAGGAACGTCCGTCCCATTTGCCGCGGGGAAAATCCCCGAGGCCGTGCCGCCGACCCGCCTCGCGGCGCAGAGCTTAGAACGAGCCTTTCTTCAAGCTCTGCTCCCTCACAAAAGATGCAGGCTGACTCAGGCTGAAAACAGAGAAATTTCTCAGACTCAAAGCGTGCAAACATGCGGACTAAGCACAAAATACTGCATTTTTAATGCGGGGGATACAATGTCATCACCTCACATAAGAACATTGTTTTGAAGAAGTTCTGCACTTCATACATGCTCTAGCTTCCCTATAAGACTTGCTATGACTCCAATCTTAATGGTAAAGTCGGCTTGTTAAGTTTCTAGTACGTTCTATTATAAGACGCAAGGTTATGGGAAGATCCCGCCGGCTACAACACCCACTGCGCGCGTAAACTTGAGCGTGGAAGTCATTGTCTGGAGGGTGGTGGGCTTGTGTCTACGATTGCGTAATCTCCAGTCTAAAAGGACGCTAATCTTTTGAAGCTCTCCCCCGTATCGGGCCACAATGTTCAGTTGTTGCAAGAAAATAAAATAAAAAAAATAGCCCGGCTCATTAGGTAATCTTGAAAGAGTCCGCATTTGAGGAGAAACTTCTGGCGAATCCTTAGAAGGCATCTGCAGCTCTGTATCCGTATCCAAACAGAGGCGGGAGGACCTTAGAATATATTTTATTACTTGTTTATGCTACAGTAATGAGTCTAGAAAACTGCACTTCTAAAGTCTGACAAGCACCGAGTCGGAGAGAGGAAGAGAGAAAGACGTGACAGCTAAAATCTTCATGAAATGCCGCTTTTTAGATGTGGCTCTTTCTAAGACAGAGAGAGATGAATGTGGCATGCATCAGTAGAGACTGCAGAGGGGTCACTCAGAGTTCTTTGGTGCACTGACCATTTGGGCCTGCAGATGGGGCTATAGCACTGCCAAACTGCCGGCGCTCAGAACAGGTAATATTCCTCTGGCCTGAGAGGAAACCGGGAAAGCACTAATGGCAAACAGCGAGCACAACACCTTTCGGCCTCTGCTGAACGCGCGCGCACATAAATACGCAGACAGAAAAAGAGAAAAAGTTGTGAGCCACACAGGCTCAATGAGTTGTGCTTTACACGGCCAATTTTGCGCCGCCTCAGAACTCGCAAACCTTCAAGCGTTCGCGATACAGATGAAAAAGGGTGGGGAGAGGGAGGAAGAGAAAGCAAACATTTACACATGAAAGCTGATTTCAAGCTTTGCTGTCATTAGAGCGTTTTAAGTATTTAAGTAGAATTAATATTTTAACATATGAGCTTGCTTCAGCTGGCAGTAATCACGACTAGAAAAGCAAACTGGCGTGTGTGTGCACAAAGTGCGTGTGCGTGTGTGTGCGCGCATGCACGCTCTGGAGCCGTTTTTCTTTTTGACGCTGCCAGGTAGCAAGCGGTTTAGACATCATTTGACAGGCTGTGAAATGCTGATTGCTTCACATCACAGACTGTAAAGATGGCATCTGATGAATGTTTGATGCCGTGCAGCTGTAAACACAGTTGGCAGCTATGACGGAGGGTTTTTCTCTCCGTCACTCTCTCTCCCTCTCTCTGGGCTGGTGGGACGGCCGTCGCTCCAGATGAGAACCGCGGGAAGGTCAGAGGTCTTTCGGCGGATCCTGAGGGAGTCGGCGGCGTAACGCGGCCTCAGTCTGAGCCATTAACTAGCTTACCGGGCCGCCGTAACCGAAGTGATTACCGCTCCCGCTAACGTGAGTCCGTCACAGGCGATGACAGGTTTAAGGTTCGCCGGAATCCGTAGAGTATGCCGCTACCTCGCCCGTGCCTTTTTTTTTTCTTTTCCCCCCTCCCCGGTTTCCACTGCATTGCGGCACAACGGAAGCTGCAAAGACATTCGCTGTGTGAGCAAATCTTTCATCATCTCTCGCATTTTTCCTCTCTCCTTTCCTTTCCACGGTGGCTTAAAAGTGGCCCGGCCAGGACAGGAGTGCCTGAGTCCCTCCCAGGCATCTCGCGGGGGCCCCGGGAACCGTCACAGAGTTGGCGCGGGAGATATGACAGACAGAAAAAGCCCTTGAAGGCAAAATATATGTGCACGTAGGGGCTTTTTATTTATTTATTTATTTTATTTCGCTTGAAACCGGCCTTCTTCGATCGATTAATAATTAACGAGGAGGCCTGCAGCAGGCGCTAAGCGCGACGTGACGGCTGCGGCTTTGACAGTGCGGCCGTTATTGAGATGTGTATTCAGGGTGTCATCTCCCGGCTCCCGAGGCTCGACGCTGACCTTGTGGACCTGCTGCTCGTCACACACGCTGACAGGCCAGTCGTAGACCGATCTCAGACTCGGGAACACACACACCAAAAAAATCCTAGACTTTAAACTGTCCACTCAAACAGCCCTTTGTCTCCAGTTGAGCTACACCTGAAAATTCTCACTTTCTGAGACTTTATGAGAAAGTATAGTTTCCTCTCACTACTGACTGGAAAAAGTTTTGCCCTTTCAAAATATTCTAACACAATGAGCCTCATTTAATAACATTTATAGTAGAATCTATATTGGATTCATGACTTAATTCTAAATTGTCTGCAGGTTCTTATAATGCTGAAGGTTTTTCAGTTCTGATACCGAAACTTGGGTACTGGGTCTTGGGCCAATCCCGAGTACCGATCCAATACCAGTTTTTAATTAATAAGTTGTGTATTTCGCTTTAAGAAGAAGACAGATAATTCTTTTACATGACTTAAATACTGTTTTCCTAACGCTAAATAATTACACATATATGGATATGCTAAATTATTTATTATTAAAACCTCAAAAATTATTCGTTTCTGTAATTTCGTGACGGTCCCTAATCCTGCAGCGCTAAAACCATCAGGAACGCAGAAATTGCAAGCGAGACCTAGCGTTGTTAAGGAAATTAAACAGTATAATCGTGTGATTTGCTTTTGGGGTTGTAGATGCTTGTTCTGCTCGTTGTCATATCAATGTAGGAATTTAGCACGAATGTCGAACCATAAACCGGCTTTACTGCGGTGCCACTTCCCATGCCTAACTAATTGAGTGTGCGCACATACGCAAACATAGAAAACCTACAAATTACAGAGCGGCTCCACAGATCGGCCCAAAGCCACTCAATCCAGCTATTTGAGTCGGTACCGGACGGATATTTGACCCACCTATCGGATCGGTGCCATCTCTTTATACTACAAAAACGGAGACGGAGGAAAACCTAACATGCTAATGTTTTAAACAAACATGCATCACAATAAAATGTGTGCACGAGTGCTCTTCAGCTGTAATCCGCACCGTTTTTGCCTTAAAACAAAGCTCAAGTAAGAAAACTTTGACATGTTAAAATCTTTTTTAAAACTGCATAAGTGGGTTTTAAGAGCTAACTTCTTTGTGTGTGAATTAAGAACAAAGTCCCCGCGTCCGTCTTAAACCAGTATTTTACAGCTACTACTTAGGAGATTATTACATACTCCTATGCAACACGCTCAATGTTTAACCTTAATATGCATGTGACGGGTGTGTGTGTTGTTTTTTGGCCTGCGCCCTCGCGCTGACCGCCTCCAACACGGTCGTTACTCTGTAGGAGACCTCGGTTCTCCCCAGGCGTCGGCGGCTGTGGCCCCGGTTCGGCCTCTGCTCGGCCCCGCTGGCCGACGCGGGCACGTGGCGCAGCCTGTGCGTGAGTGGAGCTGACACTCGGGCTCGGGCGGCCTCGGGGGAAGACGGCTCGCGTGGCGTATCTGTCACCCGGGAGGTCGCTGAGTGTTAACGCTCCCGACACGGATTAAACACTGGTGGCCAGCGCGGCAAGGTTGGGTCGGCGCTGCCGGCCGCCGACAGCCGCCCGGCAACCCAGCCTTTCTGCTCTCGCCCTCCCCACTCCCAGACTCTAGAACTTCTCACAGACTACTATAAGGGATGTGGACCGGCATGAGAAGCGTAGGAGCAAGCTGTTATTTTTTGACACATTTTGATTCACTTTGGCTTTGTGGCGTTCAGTAAATGCCTAAATAATTCTACAATATCAATTATTAATTATCAATTTATTGACATGTAACATCATCAAGGGATCAAATTTCATTTTTACACTTTATTCTACTTTTGAGCCCGTCCAATGTGTTTTTTTTCTTACTGATTTTCATAACTATAGGACTGAACAGGCAGGCAATATATTTTTCTAACTTAAGAAAGATTATTGCTATTATTTCTAAGTAGCTATTCAGGTGCTGGCAGCAAGATGAGTCTAAACTTAGAAAATAGAATAAAAGTCTAGTAAAATAATGCAATAATTTTGGACCACTGAGTAAAATGTACAAAAAGTCAGAGTGAAAATGCAGGGTACAGTCTAGCGAAAATATTACATAATAACACCCGTAACAGTCATTTAAAAAAAATGTATCAGCAGTTATCAATCCCCAGATCAATCTAACTGCACCCGTGAGCAGGCTTCTGCCAAACAGTTGCACTTCACCGTTGGCAATGTTACCGCAAATTAGCAGCAGCAAGGTCATATTTCACATGCAAAGTAGGTTTGTGGCAAACTTGTGGAGGACTTCTAGCAAACTGTGGAAAACTGATGCATCTGGCAAACTTGTCACCAAAACTTCACTACAAGTTTGCCATTACTGGCTAATTGTTTTGGCAAATTGATTCGGCACTAGTGGCAACGTCATTGTTGCCAATGGCAAGTTTGTGGCAACGTATCTTGGCAAACTCCCCCGTTTGCCACAAATTAACCACAAGTTTGCCGCAAACATTTTTGGAAGGGCAACACCCCAAACAGATCGATAATATCGGCACGCAGATTTATCAAGTCTGGCTCTACTACGCGAACTAAATGTATTTTATCTCCCTATTCCATTCCAAAACAAACTGCAGTGCCTCTCTCTCCGACGCCCCTCTGAAAGCCTGGCTTTGGCTCACTGCAAATTACGTCTCATTGCTCCTGCACTTACTACAGCTTTTTTAAAAAATCCGTGCGACACCGCGGCCGGCGTTAGCCCCCGACCGACCTGTCTGTCTTTTTCTTTCTCTGTCTGGCTGAGAATAGGCCGGCGTGAGCTCAGCAGTCACTGGGGCCTTTGATTCATTATTAATAATAGTCTTTTTTATGTTTTAATTGAGAAAGCAATGCAGATTACTCCCGCTGCCCTCCAATTCACCTAGAAAAAGAAATGAAAACAGAGTTTTTTTAATTTAAATGTCTCTCTCTCTCTCCCTCACTCACTCTCTCTCTTTCTCTCTATCGCACAAGCACACGCACACAAAGCCTGTAGCCAGTAGTCAGCCTTGTTAAACTTGTTCCGATATGTTCATATAATCTGGCATGCTTCCATGGCCTCTTCGCTGACCCTCACTGGGTCGGTTGGCACTGGCAGCTGCGTTAGCGGCTCAGCCTCTGCGCCTCTCGACTACGCAACGGAAATCTGTGGGAGACGCACCGACTTCTCCATTGCGTTTCAGCTCGCAAAAACGCACCCACCGCGAAAAAACAAGACCTTCTCAATATGGACAAATTAATGGTCAGTAGTATATGTGTGTAGGATACTGAGGCGTCTTGGTTCGTATCACGTATGAATGTAACAGGTTAGCTTCTTTAGGAAATTCTAGGATTGTAACTGGTTTGCTGACCTTATCTGACCTAAGAGACAAGAAATCCATATCTAAAGACTCGGAATCTGGATTAAAGCCGAGGGTAAGGATAGGATCCAGTTCTCCAAACACAAGCAAGCTCTCCACAAGTGTTGATATGAGACAATATTTCTTTTAAAAAATGATGCAAAGTGTAGTTTGTGCTGATGAACACAACACAGAGGTAAAACTAACATCCAATTTTTCTGATTAAAACGGCCCACAAGTGTTGGTACTGTGCAGTAAAAAAATCATGATTATTTTTTCTTCCATCAAGCACTTTTTTTTGGACCGGCTGGACCCGCTAGTGTCAAAGATGCAAGACATCTAAATTGGTATGAGAAAAGAAGCATCATAAAAATTTCTGCTTCTTCATGTCAGTTCCAAGTCGGTCGTCAGATTTTGCCTCTTATATTTGGTCTCTCATTACACCTCCTCCTCATCCCTTCTGTTTGCTTCGTTCTGCCTACAAAATTTAGAGAAGGGATGGAATAAGATGCCGCATTGTACTCCCACTGCGACCAACATCTATATGATTCCGTATATACGTATACGAGTTGTTTTTCTCTCGTCAGCTCGTCTCTGCTGCCTCCGTTTAGCATGTCACCGTGCAAGTCTGCCTCGCTCGCTCGCTCTCCCCGCCCCCTACTCCTGTTTAATCAATTTGCAGGACTGTATAAACTCTTAGTGAAGGCTTCGATGTCCTTTTGTTCCCGCCATGGCTTCCCTCTGTCCCCCCTCCAGGGAGAGCGTAGGCGGGCGGCGCGCCGCTGCCAGCCTCGCACCAGCTCCCGGACCTGTTTTATTCGCACTTTTAATCGCCGAGTGCTTTATTATTAGGTGCAGGAATTCCGCCCCGGTTAAGGAGGGAAGATGGGCTCGAGGATCCGTAAAGAAACACAGACGAGTTACATTAACGGCACGGTAAAGAGAAAGTCGCCGGGTCGCGTTTAACCCCGTCGACAGAGTGCCCGCCAACATCAACACCCACAGGTGATGGGTGCTGAGCTCTCCTTATGATCCCAGTTTTAGGGGCCCAAGCATTAAGTGCTATGGAAGGCTATTGTAATTGTTCTGTTTTTTTCTTTATTTTTTATATATATATTTTATATATTTTGAGCTAATTTGTTTAAAATGAAAATCTTTTGCAAAACTCCTCCTAGGCTAATTAAGGCAAGTGAGTTGTCAAATGAATCTGCGGACATAGTCTGACACGTGACGAAGCTTTTTGGGCATTTCACAAAGGGGCGGCTAAAATGGGTGAATTCATTGTAGTGGGGCGCGGCTTATTTTGGGGCTTACTTTATCTTTGGACTGCTTTGGTCCAGCTATCATCAATGGCAACAACTGAACATTAGAGGGCGCTATAAATGCTAAATGCTTATATCTCAAGAACCCTAAGGCCATGTCCACAGGTATTCTGAAAACAGAGATTTCATATGAAACACGAGCACGTTTTCAAACATATCTCTGTCCACACGCAATCGCAAAAAACGCTGTCAAAAGCATGCCAAGGCAGCAGGTGGCGATATAATCTTAAACCATATAGCGTGGGTGACCAATTAGAAGCCTTGGAGGGGGGACGTCTATGTCTGTGTTGAATATAATAGCATCCGTAGCTGACTCTGACGTCTATGTCCTCCATACTGGATGGACAATAACTACGCGTGTAAGTATAAACATGCCAAAACTTCTAACAAGGTTGCGAACAGTAGTACTTTATATACGTCGGGCGTTGTAAATGAAAACCTAATGTAGACACAGCGCATACTGTGACGTCATATGGTCCGTTTTTCAAAATCTTCGCTTTTTAACACAGAAACAGTTTTCAAAAACTTCCGTTTTCACTGACCCAAAACGCTGTTTACGTGTGGACGAAAGGCCAAAACGCATAGAAAAACTTCGATTTTCAGAAATACCCGTGTACGTGTGGACATGGCCTCAGTCTCATGTTGTTGAAATTTGGTACAAACTATCAAAACAAATATGTGGAAGAAGGAAATATACAATGTTGCTATTTGAACAGGGGGAGCTAAAAGTGCTATATAAATTTACGCAGTCAGGTTCACCGACTCCTTTCTTCGATGCTTACTGCGTCAGCTGCTTTGTGCGACTTTTGCATGGACCCCATTCGTCGTTATATTTTTAAATTAATATCGCTGGATGTAATGAAACCCTTTTTTTGGGTATATTTAGACACTCCATTCAGAATCAAACGTTTTTCCGCATTGCCGTTCAAAAAAAGGAAGTGCTTACCGTAGCACTAACAGCCTGGTGTAAATTAGCCATCGTTCATTATCCAATTGTGCACAGTTTCAAAGCAAATAAGCCTAGTTGAGGTTTAGGACATTATTCCCTCTCTGTTTGCGTTTGGTTCTCTATAAGTAATGACGATCGCAGGCCGTGCGGACCACGGCCCGCATTTAATCTGACTGGCGGCAACGCCTCGCGAACGCTCCTCCGCAGCCTAAAAGGGAGTTCTCCTCGTTTTTAGGCCAATTAAAAGACGGATTATTTTCAATATAAATTTAAGCCTAAGCCTGACAGAGTGCATTTCTTCTAGCCGGACTCTTTAATCACTGACGCCGGCTTGCTAATAAAACATAAACCCCTTAGTGGAGAATTAGTTCCGTTCTGTTCCGCGCGAGCTGTGGAATATTTGAAGAGATGCGGGGAGGGGGGAGGAAGGTAGAGAGCTGCCTCTGCTCATTAGCTGGTGGTGATTTGACAAGTCGGACGTCGTCTCCGCGTCCGAGAGACGGGACTGCCGAGGCTTTCCCAGGGACGTTTTTATTAATGCTTAAAAAAAAGGCATGTAAATTCGCTACATTCCTGCTCAAGCTCACACACAAATACACAACTCGCACAAACACACACACAGGCATGGGGGGAAGTGAGCGGGTGATTTCTCTGACAGGTTTGGTTTATCCCCTCATTTAGACGCCACGCTTAGACACTAGGCACCAAATCGCGCCATGCTTTTATCTTGTCCACCAAGACCGCGTGCTGCTAAGCAAGAATTTGCATTAGTGTGCGATTATGAATACCTGTGACAGATTCCCATTCCTGCCTCCCCGGTGTGGAAATGAACGGGCTCCTTTCTGTCGACCCGTGCGGGAAGACAGGGACTGGGAAGTGGCACTTTTGTGGTTAACGCAGCAGCCTTTTGGCGGCGAGGCCGGAGGGGTCGGCTTTCCTGCTGGGCTGGTTTCGGGTTTGCACACTTCACTTTCTGTTCGCTCTCTGTTCTCTCTCCGGGAAGCCACTGGATGTGGCCGGCTCCCTTATGAGACCGTTCGCCCTTAGGCCCCATCTACACAGGCGATCAATTCTTGGATAAATGAACGCGCCCTAAACCCCCTACGTGTGTTTGTTGCGTTACACTGGAGTTTGTGAGACGCTGTTTAACGACCAATTTGTAGTTTTGTGTGTTTATCTGCAGAGGCACTAAACAGGCTATCCAGTGTTTTTTGTGGATAATTCTGCAGTGAGTTCACGAAAAAATGGATCTCTATGCTTCATTAAAACTGAGCCTTGACTTTCTTCTTTTAAAACACCTCCTGATCTGGCAACATACGTGGGAGAAGAGAAAACACTGCCACAGATACTGGGTTCATCACTGTATTCTGCCAAAGAGACGTCCCATAGCACTGCTCTCTGCTCCACTTCCTGCACCAGCCGGGCATGATCAATGTCTTCAAACAGTTTCCAAGTTTTCCCATATCAGAACACTTGGAATCGCGGGACATATTCGTCCTCCAGAACGTCAACCCAACACCATATCAATGCAATAGTGATGTTTTCTTTTCGTTCATCGGCATTTTGCAAGAAAACACTGCATGCAGTGCTCCGATTCGCTCCCACGAGCAGAAAAACGGACGGCGTCCGCTCCGCGCTCACCAGAAAAATGGCTGATTCAGACGCCCGTGTGGACGGGGCCTTCGGCACAACCTGCCGGGACTGAAGGTGTGACAGCACGAAGCAATATTAAAGAGGGTTGTGGCTTCAAACCCAAACACGACATGCACGTTAGCCAGCGTTGGGGAGAAGCTAACTAAAATCCCACATCACAAATATTAAACAGCTTCCATGTAGTAGCTACTTATTCTCTGTAGCTTGTAGCGTAGCTAAGATTAAGCTAACATGAAAACAGCAACTTGGCTGTGACTTAAAAGTAGCCTGAAAAGCTACAGTTTAAAAGTCACTGCTGTTAGCTCGGTTCATATGGCAGCGTTAGCATCATTTTTCATCACAGATTAAGGTACGACTGTAGTAACAGGAAAGAGTCATCAAATGTAACACTACAGTAAAGCCACAATTGCTATGAATTATTAAAGAAAGCCCTAGACGTTTACCGCGCTGTTGTGACGCCTGGGGGGCCCGTGTAGGCAGAACACTGCGTGCATTAGACACGGTTCATGTATCCCCAGTGGCGGTGTGTGTGTGTGTGTGTGTGTGTGAACCTTGCTTAGGAGTTACTGTAGGTAGACTGGCCCCAGAGCAGGGTGTCTGGACGCTGGCTGATATGACAGGAACATGCTGCCGTTTTAGCAGGGCTAAATAACTCCAGGCCTGAAGGCCCGGTCTAACCTAAGCCTGTCTCATTCTTAACGCCGGCATATTGTTCCTAACTGGCCCCCAGCGAGCCGACCAGACACCGGCCTATTGTTCTACTGGACGCTGTTTGAACGCTACACAGGGAAATATGAAAAAGGCTGGGCGATGTATGTTTTGTAGCTCATCGACAGGGTCTGTTGTGTAAATGTGCTTAACTATAAAAAAAAAATTAGGATTTTTCTTTCTGAAGAAAGAGTGCACGCATTTGCGATTTTAGAAAGAACCGAAGAGAACACAAAGATGAGGTGGCTGATCGGAATCGGGTAGAGCTGTTTTTAAGGTGACAGTGCATGAAACATAAAAATTAGAGATGTAATGTTATACTCTGCTTGGCTCTGTAGACAGAAAAAAAAAGAGAGAAAGACAAACTGAAAAAACGAGAAAGAGAAAGATAAAGAAAAAGAAAGAGGGAACGAGGGAAAGAAATCAAGCAAGAAAGAGAGAAAGAAAGATAAAGATAATCAAAGACAGAAAACTACAGAAAGAAAGACAGACAGAAACAAGAAAGACAGAGAAACAGAAAGAGTGAAAGAAAGATGGATGGATGGAAAAATGAACAGGCGGACGGAAAGACAGATAAAGAGACAGAAAAACACGAGACAGATAAACAGATGGATGTATTTATTTTTTTCAGCTAAATACTCATATGTATGGAGTTATGTTTACAAATTCTTTAAAAAAAAAAAGAAAGAAGATGGAGAAAGAGGGAAAGAAATCAAGCAAGAAAGAGAGAAAGAAAGAAAATCAAAGACAGAAAACTAAAGAAAGAAAGACAGACAGACAGAAAGCAAGAAAGAGAGAAAGAAAGATGGATGGATGGATAAATGAACAGGCAGATGGAAAGACGGACAGGTAGACGGATAAAGATACAGAAAAAACACAAGACAGAGATAAACAGATGGATGTTTCGATTTTTTGCAGCTAAATACTCATGTATGGAGTGGTTTATGTTTACAAATTCTAAAAGAAAAAGAAAGACAGCCAGACAGAAGGAAGGTTGGATAGACAGAGAGAACAACAGACAGATAAATAGTTAGTCAGATAGTTATTTAATTTAGCTAAATGTTAGCGTGGATAGTGTTACATTCCTTTTCATAAGACGTTTTATTTTTTCCATCCTCGCATGATGAGCAGCCTGTGCGGATCCCGTGCAACGTCAATGACTCGCTTAATTTCTCTAACTCTCGGCCCGTTTGATTGGCAGATCCTCTTGTACCTCCGCGGACACACTTATTAGGCTGCTGCTAAACTAGCTTAAGCGTGGCAGGGCCAATTAGCGCTCAGCCGGGAGCCACGGCGACGCCGAGTGCCTCCTCTTCCTGCAATATGAATAACCGTACGCTCGGCACGATCCTTATTACCGCCGTCAGCGCTCCCCGTTATATGCCGGCCGGTCGGCGGGAAGTGGGGGTTGGGAGACTAAACGTTAAGTGCTCACGTATGGCCACGCGGTTCTACGGTATCGCAGAAGGCATTCGGTGCAGCATGTCAGGCGGAGAACGAAGGAACTCCACGGCACCGGCATGGTGCTAATTGAAGCAAATGGGAGCTTGAAATATTAAAACCACTGCTGTGCTGCTGCGAGTGTTCACACACACACACACACACACACACACACACACAGATCTCTGGTACACAATACCGCACCGTAAATGGAGGGGGCACTGTTAAAAGTGGCAGGGTCGCACGCTCGGTCACGTCTGTAGGCCCGAGAGGTCTTATGACACCTTTGTATGGGTTTGAGGAGGTGGTTTACCAGGCTCCGAATGTCTCGGCGCGTGGCGAGTTGGCCTGCAATACGCGAGGGCAGCGGTGCCCACTGCCCAGTTCGTGAGTCTCATCCTCAGTCCACCTTCTCTCTCACCCCTCTCTTTTTCTCTCGCAGATCTTTGTGATGATGGTGTGGCATTTCGAGCTGTTCATGCTGCCCCTCTTCCTTCTCGTGCTCATCGGATGGAACTACTATCACATCACCCCGGGCACGGGCAACCACAACCAGGACTTGGTGAGTGCCGCAGCCTTGTTCACGCAAAGACCGAGCGACCCTCGAACACCGTAGTGTTTGAAATATACAATTTTTATCTACTAAACGCAAATTAAACTGTTGTATTTTACAGAATCTGAAGGCCTCAACAAAATATACATCTGCAAGGGCTTTTGAGAAGTTTTTTTGAGGAAAATTTGAATTAGTAGCTTTGGGGCAAAACCAATACATTCATTTAATTTAAGGTGGTCTGACCTTCACCTATTGTAACCCTGTCTAGGGACGCGGCACTACCTTAAGGCCTCGTCCACACGGACGTTCGAAATGAACGCCCTCTGAACACCGTACGCGTTCTTGCTGCGTTTGATTGGCGTTTCACTGGCGTTCGCAATAGCGTCGTTTTCCTTGCGGTCGTCGGGATTTTGACGCCAAGAAAACGTTGCATGCAGCGTATATTTGACGCCACCCGAACGCGCAGCCGGCCGAACGCCGGTGCTGAATGCCCGCGTGGAAGCTTTGATTCGCTCCAATGAGCAGGAAAACAGTCGGCGTTCAGTCGGCGCTCACCTGGCGCCACGAACGCCAGAAAAAACGCCTGGTCCAGACGTCCGTGTGAACGAGGCCTAACTCACACAAAGTTAGCTCGGTGATTCTATAAACTATGGAGCTGATTTTTCCTCATACCAAATCTATTCCATGTCACGTGCAATCTTCTGATAAAAATGAAACCCTTGAACCACCTGAATTTGTATAAAATAACTCTTGCGCTAAGCAGAATGTCTTTAATAACCCCCGGTTCCATCCACTGATTTAACGCTTGTTAAAAGTCTCATTTGAGGACAGCTTTGTTCCTGCAGTTGGAACGACCTCTATTTCCACGAGTTCGGCAGACGCGTGTGGGTTTTTTTGCGCGGCCCGTTCTCTACCCAGAATACATGCTGTCCTTTGAGCGGCGTTCTCCCCTTCCACCCTCCCTTTATCTCAGGCCCTGGGCGGAGCTGCGCTCTCTGGGCGATGTTAAAGTCTGGGTGTCACCTCGTCCTGACCCCTCCTTCTCCCCAGCAGAATCGGAGCGCCGCTCCCCGGCAATGTCACATCGGATCCACCGACCGCGGACGGGGACGACTCGGCGCAAAAGCGATCCCAACACGGCCGACCCGAATTAAATGTTTTTTCTTCTTTTTTTTTTTCCCCCTTGCTCTCACCCCCGTTCCTCCTCCTCCTCCTTCTTTCTCCTGTTTTTTTGTGAGCATGTGCGTGCGAGCGAGCGCCGTGTGTTTATGTTGCGGAGAAATGAGATTGCTCGGCGGTGACACGGCTCTTGTGAAGAAGGCCCCTCTCGCTCACCTTTCCTTTTTGTGCGGGGTCACCCCTGTGATGTAGTTGCTAAGGCAACGGGCTTCTCCCAATAGGGGTTTATGTACAAGAGAAGGTTTTCATTACGAGGTGTTTGTTGTTGGGGGGTGGGGGGGTTAAAGCAGAAAAAAAAAAAATGAAAAAATGGTCCGGTTGCCTACATGTCCTCACCTTGCACACTCCCTCTAACTTGCCCCCTTTCTCTTGCAGGAGAGCATGTCCGTGGTGGACGAGGACGACGAGGATGAAAAGGTACTCCCTTCTCTATTTTCCTTTTTAAATCGTCTCTCATTTTCCCCCCCTCCACTTTTTTTTTTTGGATTAACCGTAGCACAGTTCGCAGAGTCTGACCGCACCGCGGCGTCCCTCCGGCCTCCGTGTTTAACTCGCCGCGTCCGCGTTAAACGCGCCTGAAATGAGGACGGCTGCCTCTGCCGCGTTTTTATCCCCCCCCCCCCCCCCTTCCCTCTAGTAGTTCCAGTCTGGTCTCTTGGGAACGCTTCCTCATACGACAAATGGATTTGGTTGCTTTGCTGCGCTCCTTTGAAATACAGAAATAAGCACGGAACGGAATCATTAATTGAAGTCTGCTTTCCGCAGGGGAATAGGCGCATTGTGGAAAATTTCACAGCGGACGCGTCTAAATAGGAAGGATGGTCTTTAGCCGAACTCGGGCAAAATAAATAAAACCGCGTCTCCATCTCTTTATTTATGCGAAGGCCAACAAGCCCTCTGAGGCCTGAGCTAGGTGCTCGGGCTAATAAAGTGTAACAAACATAGCACCGTATTTATCATTCCCTTTTTTTTCCCCCGCTAACCCAAAGAGGACGGTCATCGCCGGCGGATTGCGCTCTCCTTTTTTTTTTCCCGCCGCGCGCTTTAATTCATGGCAGCAGTCAAAGCCTGTTAACTGGTAGCCATTAAAAGTGCCCCGCTGATTAAATCTGTACGGTGGGAAACGCGAGCTCATAATCGCGTCGGCCTGTGTTGTCTGGTCCGGAGAGGAATGAGTTAATAGGACGACGATGCGTTATTGCTTTCGGACTGGGATGCGCGGAGCTGAGTAGCCCCGCCGCCTCTGAGCGCTGACCCCGGCACTGCGCAGGGCTGCAGGCCCGGGCATTCATATCCATAATACGCTGAATATATTCGGCTGCGATGGCCGTGGGCTAGCTTCATCTATGCAGAAGAACCGCGCTGTTAAGAACAGGTCTCTCTTCTGAATCCTGTCTGAGCTGAGCAGCTAATTCGAGGATGAAACACATTATGTGCGTGTGTTTTTGTGTGTGTGTGCGCGCGAGTGTGTGTGTGCGCGCGCGAATAAGCACATTAGCTGATGCCCGGCAGCTAAACAATTGTAATAAATCTTGGGGGGAGAAAAACGAATTTGCGCCCAAAGGAAATGCAATGATATGGCAATTACATTTGGCTCATATGAGCACTGAATGCAAATGTCTCTGTGTGTTTAAGAGTCGAAAATAATATTAGCTTAATTCGTTATCCACAATAATCAGTTTCATTTGAGTAATTAGTTTTGATTTTAGTAGTATAAAAAAAAAAAAAAAAAAAAAACTCTGCTGGTCTGGTTTCAACTGCCAGTGAATGGAGATAAGATTATTATTTTTTTTAAACAAGCCTTGAGTATCAGAATTAATGGAATTTTTTTCTCCCTGGTACGTTTCTAAGGCCTTCCACGTTACGTGAAAATTAAATATGTCCTTTCATTTACTTAATTAAGCAGCTGTCTATGTTTGTTTTAAGCTGTCTACTCTAATTTAAAGCCGCCTGTTTCAAAGTCCCGTTACGGGTCTCGGCTGCGCCTTTTAAATTCGATATCACACGGGCAGATCAAGCAGTGTTGCTTTCCACCTCCTATCAAAGCCATCTCGGCTAATGTTTGGGGTTAAAGAATGATCGGTGTTAAATTTGATAACTTCAAAAGGCGATACTTTCTGCCTTGTCCTCTGGTTAGGAAGGGAATAAAGGCTATCCCCTATGAGAAGGTTACGATTTCCACTACCCCCACCGCTCTTCCTCATGTTCCCCGGGAGGGAGAGGAAAATGTAAAACGTCGGGCCGAGCGACTGGGACGCGGGGGAATGAGGCTAAAGAAAGCCGATAGCGGAGACTGCATTACAACAGAAATAACGCACAACAGATCTGCCCCATGTGCACAAATCTGTCCTGGGGGCGGGGGAGAAGGGAGAACGAGAGCGCTTACCAGTCGTGTGAGCGGCCAAAGTGACTTCCCCTTGGCCTGAGGTGTCGGTTAAGATCGCGCGCACACACGGGCACTGGTTTAATCGCATCAGAAATGCAGCGGAAAAGGCAAAACAACCCCTCTGGATGTGTGGAACAGACGACGGAGAGCCTCCTGGTCGTCGGGCCCCGGCTATGCTGTCTGGCCTGGTTGGAGAGGCCTACACTCTCCCCAGAGGTCATAAATGCTGAATGGATAAGTAGAGTTAACCGCATGTATGCGGCAAGAATTTTCCCACGCAAAACTTTCCCGAAGAAAAAAAACGAAAAAGGACTATTTTGCAAAAATTGCCACATAAATAAAACAGTGTATTAAAGGAACAATGGACCTCATTCAACAGTATTTTCTTTTTCTTCAACGTGATCTTAAGAAAGTTAAGAGTTGGTGAACAGGTGGTGAAAGAGGCCCAACGTTTGGAACGACTGTGGCATCAGTCTGGGGGAAAAGCCCCTGTTCCAGCATAACTGGATCCGATGCCTAACGTCTGGTCTTTAGACGCATGGTTTAATGACTTGAACGGAAAGTGATGGCGCTGAAGTTGTGGCCTGATGGTGGCGTAGCAGCGAGTGAGTGAGTTTTATTTATTTTTCAAAACCAGATGATTTGGTTATTCATCTTTATGAATAAATAATATAATGCAAATATCTTAAGAATCATAGCAAATAACAATAAAAATAAGTAAGACGGACAGACGGACACACAGTGAACAGCCGCAGACTACTGCCTAGTTCAAGTGGTGGTCCCTGGGACAGAAGCAGTTGAAAATCCTTGGATTATATCAGAATACCCTTGCTGGGTGATTTTCTAGCTATGGAATAAAAATTCTAGTTAAAAAGAACATCCCGGTAGCAACTATTGTAGCCCGCTCTGCGATGCATACCCAATCTGCGTGCATTGTGATGTAATGTAGAAAAATGGATGGGACGCTTTGTGATGGGATGAATCGAATCGTGAGACCAGTGAAGGTTCTGAGAAGCTAATCAAAGACCTTAAAATACTCGAGAGGGAGAGAGAGAGACTGTCCATGTCACTTGTGGATAACTATTATATATGGAAATAAAAATGTAGAGAAAGTCAAGAGGCCTAAACAGAACCCTGACCTCAACCCTAACGAACACTTTTCGATCAAATGGAATGCTGACTGTGATCCAGATCTTTTTTCCAACATCATACCTGACCAGACAAATGCAATTTTCAACAATACATTCACATAGACAGCACTTCTTTGGAATATACACTGGAATTGCAACGTTTACATTTATCCGATTCTCTTATGAGAATCGGTGTGAATTCCTTTTTCTAATAACAAGGAGAATCTCCCTGACGCAACCTGGGGGTTCACGGTCTTACTCAGGGCAGCAGTGCTAGACGTTGGATAGAACTGGATTTTACCCTACAACCCCTTGGTCCAAAGACAAGTTATCTTGCCACTCTAGCTGTTGTGGAACGGCCAGTTCTGTATTCAAGCACTTTGCCATATAGGGTAGGCACCACACACAGAATTCAACTCTGTCCCAAGACAGCTTTCATCCCCCTCCATCATATCACCAGCACTGCCTTTGTCCGAGTCGAGTACGCTAGTTAAAGATATGTCCCATCTTTGATTGAATATTCAAATTTGGTGCCGTTTACTCAAATTAAGCGAACGCTAAACAAGCTTTTTGTATTGCTTTTTGATTGTGCCCAGCGTCTCTGAAACTCTAACTCTCTAACTTTGTACTTCAGATCAAATCTGTTTCTAGCCACCTTTAAAAGCAAGCATTTGGCTATTTCATGTGAAGTGACACGTTTATTTTTTTAATTAAAGCACCACTAGCGCTTCCTGTCCTAAATCTTACTTTCCTCGTTTAATGGGCCCTTGCGCAGGTTTCATTTTCTAAGAACACAAAATTTAGCATGGAGTAAAAAGGTAATACGAACGGCTTACAACAAAAAGAAAATGGGTCATCAAATGGGTAACGTAAGACCTGCAGCCCACGTGGGGTTGAGGACTTCAAGGATGTTTTCGGAGATGAATTGCGATAATCTGAAGCGCTCCTTGATGTAGTTTACCCATGAATGATTCACTCTGAAGCCCTATTAGCATGAACGTCTAATGTTGTCGTTTTTCCCTTAACCTCGTCGCCGCGCAAACGCGGCGACAATTTGTCTCCTGTTTGTGTAAATGCTTAAGGTTAACTGTCTCCCATTACGTCAAATCCCAGCGTAACGTAGAGACTGGAGCTAAGATGAGATTAGAGATACGTGAGGAGGCCAGGGCTGCGATATAAGCATCAGAACGTGCGTGTAAACACACAGACAAGACTGTCTGAAGCGCCACACCTTGTATATGAAAAGCTCCGTCAAAACAGCTGACCAAAATATCTCGAGAGAGAGATGAACTGATATCGAACACAAACCCTACACACACACACACACACACACACACACACACACACAAGGTGGGAATGACACTTCACTGCTATTTCTCCTCCTATGTGTTGTCTCAAGCAAACACTTCAGGCTATTGGAAGAAAGAGAACGCCATGTTTTGCTCTGGGTTATCCCTCGATCCCGCTCCACAGCAGACAGGGCGTACGTAGTGTGGGAACGGCTGTTTTTCCTACGGTTTCCTGTGTCTGACTGGGGAACGACAGCGGGGAGTCGCGACTGGCCTCTCCCTGGGGTCGTCTCGCCGAGGCCGATAAAGATTCTCTCAGTCTGCGCCCGGGGAAGGCCGCTTTTTTTTGAAACACAAACACACAAGCACACATCCTCTCCTCAATCACACGCTTCTTCCTTCTCTCATCTCCCCTCCCTTTGACTCTCGCTCCCTCTTGCGCGCTGTCATTATTGCTGTCATTATTCCCCCCTTTTGATGTAGGGCTTCTTGGCTCTCTTTAGCTTGCATTACTCCTGTTATCTGCAGCTCTCTCCGTCTCCCTGCGCCGCCCGTCTCTGGAGAGCGACACGCCGGGGTTTCATTGCTGGAGGAATCTCTGATGTGATCGCGCTGCTTTGGACTTCAGATTATACCGACAATCTTCCCTAAGTAACGCGGACCTTTCGCGCCCCCGCCCCCTTCATAGCAAATCCATTTCGTCCGCGCCTCTGAATTACGCCGCAACCTTGCACCCGGCGACGCATCAAATACAAAGCGACAATGGGATTTCCTGGCCCTCTCGCAATGAGTTAAAAACACTGGTCGGTACCGCAAGATTAGCCGCGCCACTGCAAGTCGGCTCGCGTAAGATCACAGGCGCCGATAGATTTGTCCGACGCCGTATTCGATCTCGCCGTTAGCCCTTGCGAGGAGAAGCGCGATGTTTGCAAAAAAAAAAAAAAAGCCCGCACAAGCCCACGCTTGCCTAGTGGAGACTCGCGCGTTGGACACCCTAACAGGTTCGGCAGCATCTGTGCTCCTCTCGCTCTCCAAAACTCTGCCTCCGTCTCTCTGTCTCTGCTTCCTGATTGCCGACGTTGGCTTTCTTCCTCCACTTAATCTTTGATTGTAATGCTCTTCTATTGTCGGCAGACGACAAAAGCCGAAATTCTCCTCGCTCCGGCTCGGACGACGCAGAGGAAGTCGCATCATTTTCAAAGGCCCCCCAACACTGAGGAGACGCGGAGTTGTTGCGGCTCATTACGGGCCATTGAGCAGATGAATTACTCCTGATAGCATGCTGGAAATAAACTGCTCTTTATCAGACGGTCCCTGACGACTGACATCCCTCATCACTGTGTGTGTTTTTTTTTTTTCTCTCCTTTTCTTTCTCTTCAGGAATCAGAGAAAAGGGGGCTGATAGAGAAAATCCATATGGTTCAAGAAATTGTTGTCACCATCCAGACCGTTCTAGAGGAGGTGGCAAGTTTAGGGGAAAGAGTTAAGAAGTAAGCACTTCATGCCCGGCATTCGGTAACACGTAATGGACAGTCTTCACATGCAGAGTGGAGGGTCATGAAGACCTTCAATAATAGTTCAAGTCCAGGAAAATATGTCTTAAGCACAGATTTTTAGAGAAGACTGGCTTTTCACATCAGGTCCAAACCATTATTTTTCACTATAATGACTAATAAATCTCCCTTATGTAAAGATAAAAGATAAATTATTCCTTGTTTCCAGCACCTTCAACTGGTCAGTGCCTTTCCTGTCCTTCCTGGCCTGTGCAGTTCTGTTCATTGCCACCGTGGGTCTGTACTGGATCCCCCTGCGCTACATTGTCTTGCTATGGGGTAAGTTAGCAAGCATCCACAACCACTTTCAGCAGCGTCATGTCGATCCACCGTGTCATTCCATCATACGTTTGAGAAATGATTAGCATCAGTGTTGCTCCTGACTCAGGTCTGCCAGTGCCTACTGACGGCTGACTAAAGGAGTCTGAAAAGCCATCCATTTTCCACAAGCTGCCGTCTAGGCTCCCAGATGAAATCTGTGAATTTGATCTACTGCTATGTAGAGTCTGCCGGGTGTGGAATACAGCTGTAGGTTTTCCTCAGCCCCCGAGGTATACTGCCTGGTAATGTTACACACCTACGGTGACAGCTTCTCCTACTGTGTGCGCTGCTTGTGCGAAGGCAGAAAATCAATACGATAAATATGTAGACTTATGTTTACACAAGCCATGACAATGGAAAAATATCTGTCCTAGACGTACCATTTTTTAAAGAATGTCGCTGATGAATGTGGCTCGTTTTCTTCTGCACTTGCACCACAGGCCACAAAAAATGGAAGCACAAACTGAATAATAAGTCCCGTTAAACAACAAAAAGTTCGGCAAGTGCAATTAGGAACAATTTTATTGTAGGTTTATCTTTGTTGGTGATAAGATGGAGTCTAAACACAGTTCCCGCACCCATGGAGTCTAAACCCATGCTCAGTTTGTTAGCGAGTGTTTACATTAAAAAAAGGAACAAAGTGGTTTTTATTTTATTTATATAAAAAGAATGGGAATTCCAAGGTGAAACTACTTCAGTACAATATGAATGGTCATTTTTTTGGTACAGCGGACCGCCGGCTGAAAACCTCCATTATAATCGATTATGTTCTGCTACTGCATCCATCGTTCACGTCTGCATCGCAAGGCATTGGTTATGTGATTAATAGGGCTGGGTTCAAAAAAATCGATTCACCGATCAATACCGATTCTCGTTCGAAAAATACGATATCGATTTAAAAATTCGCAGATCGATCTTTTCCTGTGGCAATGCACTACTTCTCGCGACCGTGCAAGGAGAGCTATAAAAATGGGAGACCAGCGAAACCGAAACCAAATAGAGCCATGGCTGAAGCTGCTCCGCTCAAATCACCGTCTGGCCTAATTTTATAACCAAGCAAAACTAGTATTGACGCAAAGAAATCTCTAAATAAATCGATATCGAATCAAATAGAGAATTGAATCGGATCATGACCTTGGGAATCGGAATCGAATCGATTCAGGAAATCACACAAGGACAAGGACACCTTGGCAAGTACACATTCATCTTACACGCATTCAGTGTAAAAGACAACTCAAGAGCTAATTGTCTCGCTTTCTGTTTCTAGTTTAAAGTTTATATTTTATATTCTATTTACATATTGCTTATTCTACGTGCCTTACTTGTTCCTTGTTCTTTGCATTGTTAAAACTGGAGCCACATTGTCTTGTCTCTGTGTACTTGTACAGAATATAGCAGAGATGGCAATAAAGCTTATTTTGACTCATTTCAACACCCCTAATCAATGCTAGGTTTTGTTCAGAAGTTTCACTGTGTGCTCAGAATTTTGGCACAAAAATAACACCATTTTTGTACCACTATTTAGCAAGACACCTCAATGAGAAATATAGCCACGTTTTAATATCGCAAGATCTTATGACACGAGGTCTCGTCACACCCCTACTGGTTTGTCTTTTACAATACGAGAGATCCTGCGGCTAGACGCTGACAAGTCATAAACAGCCTCATTTAAGTTAGTTTTGTATGGTTACAGACGGGAGACGTGATATATAGATGTAATATTTGTAAGCTGAGGCGTTAACTTTAGCGCTTAATCCATTTTTTGTTTTCACAGGACTTAACAAATTCACCAGGAAGCTCCGCAACCCGCACGCCGTCGACAATAATGAACTCCTGGATTTTCTCCAGAGGGTGCCTTCTGATGTTCAAAAGGTAAGGGTTCATTTAAACACACAGAGGGGCGAAGGGAGGGTTGGAAGGAGGAGACGATGGGAATTCCCTTAAGAAGGACGTATTATTTGCTCTAAGAGAATTCCCAAACGCGGGCAATATTTCCTCAGGCGGTGTTTGATTATTAATGGAACCCAAACCTTAAAAGGCGACCTCCCTCCCAGCCTAATTATTACGCAACACGCCTTGATGGAGTCACCCGGCTGTCCGGATGGGGTTCGCTCTGATCTGTCTTGAGCCATATCGCCGCAGCCTGGTCCCTAATTGTGCGTCTACGATAAAGGCGGTGCCGGAATTGGGGTTTTTGAGGGATTTGGACGGGACTCCGAATTGGCAAGGCAGAGGATGATGTTGCGCCCCTTGTTGCTTCAGGTCAGAGAAGTTGGTTAATGATGGTGGTGAGCCAGCACCGTCCCGCTGAGCACCATATGCGATGCAATATTAGCAACGGCTTATGTGGCATTTACGGTTACATCACAGGACTGCGGAAAAAGCGTCAGAGCCCTGAGAGGGCTGCGCATGTCCAGCTGGAATGAGGGTTATAATCAGTGAAGCCAGATCGGTCACGACTGATCATTTCGGGGATGATCAAAGAACAGAGCTGATCCCGTCAGTGCTCTTTATGCCGAGTTCACGCTATGTTTTGCCTCATTTTTTTTTTTTTTTAAATCAGGTCTTAAATGCCCTGATAAAAGGGACTGAAACCCTGCAAATTTGAAATACATTTGTGACCCCGCCTGTGAAAACCCGGCTAAAATCCAAATCTAATTATGAAATAAAGAGCGTCAAAGTAGTCATAGCGAGAAAAATGTCAACAATATGCCATATGAGTTTATTGCAGTAAATGATAGATTATGTACTGAGGTTTTCGGATGTAACGTTTGAAATGTAATTTCTAACAGGATAAATAGCGAAATTCATGATTTTATTCACCTTACGTTTCCATTTTCCACCGGAAAATACCAGAGGTTGGCTTCGTAAACATTGCTTTTCTAACGTCTTTGGGATTACTTTATGTGCAGAAACAACTGGTGATTTGGGTGTTATTTGGTTTAGGAACTACTGTTCTATCGTTATAAAGTGCATACAGACATTAAGATCAATGTGTATCCGCAGCAGTCACGTCAGGTAAAGAGGAGGTAGAAAAATTGCGACTTTAGCCGGGTTATCATAGGAAGGGTCACATTTCAGTCTTGCCGGAGATGGAAAACAATACCATATGCATACTTTCTGGTATTAAAAATGATTGTGATAAATGTGTACATTTAGGAAGTGTCACCGTTTTTATTAAAGTACTGTCTGATTTTGGAGCTCTTCCATAATCTCTGCATCCAAATTGTAGTGAGGATCTCATTTTACTCAGAATTGGGGGAGGGTTATTTTACATTTTTAAAGTGAAAGTGCGTGATTATGTCAATGTGAACACAGCACAGCATAGCACACAATGCACCACAACAAAATGTGATCTTAGCTGACATGGGCGGTAGCTTGCCTATGAGTACCTCAGTGGTACCTTTAGCGGTACAGCAACCTTCCGATTAGGGGGTGAACTCCCTAACCATTACGCCACCAGCCCTTAGTCAACTGACAATGTATTGTCACTGTATTTACATTTCAGATATTTATCAGACACTCACAAGAGCAACTTACATTTCTTGATAACAGGCACGCTGCTTAAGGGGCAGCGGACAGTTTTGGCAGCACCTAATTTCTCATTCCCTAATTCATTATAGATGTGTTGTCTTGCGTTTGGTTGTAGTGTAGTGTTGAGATATATATATGTACACTACACAACAGCTGGGTATCACGGGAACCCCCTCTTTTGACTTCACATTCGGGGGCAGTTCGTAACATATCGGTTAGGGCGTGGGCCCTGCGGTCACCAGTAGAAATTCCGGACCGGTTAAAGGTACCGCAGAGGTACTCATGAGCAAGGTGCTCACTGCTCCTTCACGGATGGGTCAAATGCAGAGGTCACATTTTGTTGTGGTGCACCGTGTGCCATGCCGTGCTGTGTTCACAATGACAAATAATCACTCACTTTCACCCCAAATCAGTCGTTACTACATACACTGTTCTAAGAAATAACTTTGCAACCAAAATTGTTCAATAACTTAGCATCTCAAACTAGAGTTTATCCACTACAAGGCATTAATTTGGTTCCAGCTGGCACCACTATTCCACTAATGACAATATTCAGAGTTTGCAGAACCTTTCTAACCACTCATGACGAACCGGCGAGATGTTGCACCAGCATTTCCACATCACCAGTATGTGGTTGTTGGGGCATCACGACAAAGCTGCTTTCAGACGCACACTAGCCACAAGTTGGCCGCGAATAAAAGACGCCAACGTCGCTGAATTTTCAGCCTTTCTGAAGTCGCTTTTCATGTCGGGATGAACCAGCGCGCTTTTGAACGTTGCATTTCAATAGAATGAATGAAGAACCTTGGCCATGAATTCTAATTTGATACCAAGGTATCAGAGAACACTCCACTGCTGTAACAGAAAAAACGATGTTCACGTGTTACACGGGAACTGTGGACGCTCTCGCCGACGTCAAATGCAGTTCCAAAGACGGACGCATGTGTGCAAATTGACTACAAACATGGCTAAGTTTTTTTTTTTTTTGTCATTTCCAAACCTCCATCCTAAAAAGTGAAAAAAAAGCAAACCGACGCAAATAAGCGCCACGTTACAAAAGCTCAAATTGACTCCTGTCTCACGCTTTTTTTAAAATGACTTGGCAATTAGTGCCTGCGCAGCTCTTCAAAAGCCAATCCTCAAAACTGGACTTCTGACGGCAGCTCCTCTGTCCTAAAATAAGAAGCATCTGTCAGTTCTGAGGCCGGTTTCATGTTCTGATGCAGCCGTCGACGTCTTTGTTTCACCCCCCTCTCTCTCTCTCTCTCCCTCTCCCTCTCCATCTCCCCATTCTCATAATCAGGGCCTGGTAATTAGTCTGCACTCCTTTACCTCACAGCAACGGCACCGGGTTATTGTTTTGGTTGGAAACAAACAAGAACATTTTTTTTTTTGTTTGTGCTTGAGTCGGAGTCACTGAATTTTGATTTCTCTTCCTCGTGTTGGCTACGATTTGGATTTGGACATCATTAGTCTGCTCATCCAATGCGTTTGCTCACTTTGTAATAAATAAGTTCATGGGTAGAGCTGGGCGATATGACCTCAAATCAATATCATGAGTAATAAAACATTTTACCTGGATTACGATTAACGGGCAGCTATAAAAACGGGCTTTTTATCATCTTCATCCCTAGATCAGTAAAATAGTCTGACCTAAAGTCCATCCAAATCAACTTTCAAATCAGGATTTAAAACAATGGGAAACAATGGGTTCCAAGCTCCAAAGTCGCAAAAAGCAGCACAAAAGCAGCTGATACAGTAAGCGTCGAAGATAGGAGTCAGTGAATCTTCAATTTATGTAGCATTTTAAGCACCCCCTACTGATCAATTAGCAACATTCTCTATTACCTTCTTCCATGTCCCAGTTTTACCAAATTTCGGCAAAATTGCAGCATTTGAGATATAAGCATTTAGCATTTATGGCTCCCCCTAATGTTCAAATGGTGCCACTGATACTAGCTGGGCCAAAGCAGTCCAAAGATACAGCTGTATCAGCAAAATAAGTCACCCTTTTGTGAAATCCCCAAAATGTCACGGTATCAGGCTAACTCTGCAGATTCATTTGACACTTCACTTGCCTTAATCGGCTAACTAGCCTAGGCGGAGTACGCAAAAGTTATATACAAATTAGTTCAAAACGGGAAGTCCATAGTCCGAATTAGAAAGTATTTCAGCTAAAGCGGAAGCGGGAATTTTCACTCTAGGCCACACAGTTCGGAAGTCAGAGGTCAAAACATACACCGGTCACTATGCTTTTTGTCCTGTGCTGAGATCCACACCGGTCCTAATTACCCACCAAATTTCAGGTTTAATTTCAAGTCCGTTATATAAAGTATATAAACTTCATGCTTGGACCCCTAATAACCCATTTCCCCTTTTAGGATTAATATTCAAATCCAACTCCGGCTTTTATCTCGGCCTCATATTAAATGCTGTATACGGCATGAATTTCTATGAAACTTAGTGTAAAAAGCTGCGAGCTTGGTTGCTTTGTGTGGGTCTGCAAAGGAAAACCTGCCGAGCGAAGGCTCGGCACGGCGGCTCATAAAGCAGGCGGGGAGTGCGCAGGGGGTCGGAGTTGAAGGTGCCTGCGATGAAAGGAAGAAGTAAGCAGCGAGTCGGGCGAGACCGGGAGAAGCGAGCGATCATCCGCAGCCGCGACGCCCCGAGTCAGAGCGAGTCCAGACGCGAGACTCCTGCCCACGAGTCGCTATAATTAGTCCTGCGCAAAAGTTTTTTTTTCCCCTAGGGAAAAGAGTAGACTCGACTCGCAACTCCCCAGCTCGCGGCTAGCCGGGTTCCACGTCCGGGTTCCGACGTGGTTTGCTTAGAGGTGCTGCTGCTTGGAGGTGCTGTGCTAGGGTGGAAGGAGGCTAGGAAGAGGAAGAGGAGGAGGATGTTTGCTGCTTGCATGGTTGAGGAAACCCTTGACTTTTCAAATCCTTTCTCCCTGTGATTAATCCCCTCTGCTCCCGTGTTTAAGAAATGATTCATTACAGGCGTGCCCGCCTCGCTTTCCCCGTGCAACTGGCGCTCCTCAGGGGAGCCATTACCGCGTGCCGGCCCCGGCTCGGATTACCTGCCTCCCACCAAAGCGCTATTTGTTTTTACAGGTGCAGTACAGCGAGCTGAGAGTGGCTGGCGTCCACAATGCGCAAAAGAAGAAACGCTAGCGCCCAAAGCTGCAGGGCGTTCGGAGACGAGACGGCCAGTGGAAAACGCTGTCCTCCATTTGGGCCCAGAAAGCCCCTTGTCTGGTGGGGCTTGTCTACTTCCCGATGCCAGGCTGCTGTCTGTCTCAACCTATAGATCTGTCATTCATGGAGTACGATGATGAAGATTAGATGGGACATTCTCCTGGACCTACATGTGGTGATGATTTGCCGATCATCAGAAAAAAAAAAAATGCATGCACACTGTTGCCAACGTCTTAAGATAGCAAGTTGCTAAATGAAATGACAAAAAAGCGCTAAAAATGAGAAGTTAAATACTAATGATCACTTGCATATTTGCATATTAAATTTTTCCATATCAACCTAAACTGAAAAGAAAGCACAATTTAGAGTTTCAAGCCTAGTTTATTGTAAGGCATTTATGTAATCACAAGATATATGCATAATTCCAAAAAAAAATAACTACATGCTTTAAAGCGTACAGATTTTTTGGGAGGCTTTCATCCAAACTGCGCTTTCTCTCTCTCTCTCCTCGATCCACAGACTGTGATCTGAGCTGCTAGTGGTAGCACAATTGTTAAAAAAAAAAAAAAAAAAAACGTCAGTATAGGAAGTTGTTAGGCTCTTCATGTAGCAAACTGAGTCACTAAAAGAGTCTGCAAAGTCCATAGTAAAGTGGCTAACTCGGCAACAGCATGAGTTATAAAACAGCAGGAGCAAGTATTAAAACAAAGATGCCGACAAACGATTAAATACACGTGAGCAAATATATAACGTACGTTGCAGGCATGATCGGAAATGAAGTACATATTTATTACGTGCAACTCTGTAAATATGCTCCTCTTTTAACTTAAGTTACAAGGTTTTTTACGTTTTTGCTACACTTCCTTTCCAACTGTATTCTTCCTCCTTGCGTTGTATAAAAACGTTACAGCAAACTAATGGTTTGACTTCTTGAGTGTGTTTTTTCCCCCCCCCTCCCAACGTTCACATCCTCAGCGGCGTGAAGGATCCTTTTCTGTGTGCAAGCACGGCTTGGTGCAGCAGTAACGCCCTCTCCTTTGGCGGAGGACTCCGGCCGCGTCGGCAGGCCGCTCACTGCGAACACATCAAAGACTTCCGTGCGTCCAGAACGGCGGGCTAATGCACTGCTTTTGTTGTTCTATCACAATAACAAGGTCCAGATGAGAGCTGATCTCTCACACACGCAGAGAGAGCGAGCGAGAGAGAGAGCGCGGAAGAGAGAATTCTCTCCATTGCCTGCACTTAGTGTCTCCCATTTTCATTAAAATCACCTCCAGTGCGTAATGGCTCTCTAGCAGGACCATCACTCTCTAGTGTTGTTCTCGGTGATGGAGCCCCAAGTACGGCAAATGGAGCTTCCCTGCCTCATCAACTTATTTATTCATATTATACCCATATTCCCCTCTCTCCTCCATCAGAGGGCCTTTTAGGCAAAAAAAAAAGCAACGCCACGGAAAGTGTTGCAACTCGAAGCGAGCCGCAGAAAGCTGTGACATGCAATTATAATGATTAAATCATGATCAGCGTATTAATCGTCATCGCGTGGAGTGTGCTTCCTCTCAATCAACCCCCCCCCCCCCCCCCCCCCCCCCTTTTGGGGGACGTTAATTAAAAAAGTTGGCACCAGCTTTTGAACACCGTCTGTCTTTCAGAAGATGATGAAAAATAACCAATGGTCCTAAAGAAGAAATTTCTTCTTAAAACTGACTTACGCAGTTTTCACAAAGACTCTGACATTCACAAGTTTCCTTATTTGCGATGTTTTTAGGCAAGAACATAATGAGAGAGAAACTTTTGCCCCTCCAATATTCACCTTCTTTCTATATCTGTATCTCGTCGGCTGATATTTTACACACGTGGGCTTTGTCCCGAGCCACGTACTGCCGCACTTAATAGTATGGTAGGTAAGGCACTCTTGTCATACGTTTCTATGCGGTAGTACGCATCTCAGGGAATAGCCAGTGTTGTAGCTTAACGGCTGTTTACGCACTAGGTAGTGCACGCGAAGAGTCACGTGTAAATAGCCGTGTACATTGGGTCCGAGTCGTGTCTGGCTCTCGTGCTTTGTTTCTGAACTGACTGGAGTGCTGAATATCCCACCTCCCCTCCCGCGCCCTCCCCTCCTCCTCCTCTCCTCCGCAGTTTGCTGGGCCCAGTGAAAGAGCGCCGGTCGGTGCTGCGTGAAGGGTTTGATTGGCTCCAGGGGACCCGCCGGAGCCCCGGGCTATCTCTTTTGACAGTCTGATAGAGACATCACGGCGCTCTCCCAGGAGCTGCCACCAGGGGTCCGTTTCAAAGCGAGAGGGAGCGGAGGTGACCCGAGCAACCCCTCTCCATCCGCCACCAGAGGGATCCCACACACGAGCTCAGAGCCCTCGCTGCCTCCACCACGTCCACAGGGGGGCCGGGGCGGAGAGAGAGAAAGAAAGAAAGAAAGAAAGAAAGAGAGAGAGACGCTCACTAACAGAGACTCAATCAAGAGGCTGCACAAGGTGAAACCAATTAAACAATGCTGGCAGTAAAAGCCCTAGTCGTAGGGTAAGGAGCGAAACTTAAAAGCCAGTCTTTAATTTTAAGTGGATGTGAAGCTTGGTTTTTTTTCCCTCTTCTTTCTCCCACAAAAAAAGAAAAAAAAAAGAAGAGTGAATTGTTTTGTATCGTGTGAAAACGAACAGCCGCCAAATGTAGCTTGCTACCATTAACTAGCATTTGTGTTTACAGGCCAGTGCTTAATAACTAATCGCTATTAACCTGCACATACTAATATTTGAGATTGTTCTGTAGAATCACATTGGTTTTAAAAAGACAAAGCGATCATTTCCTCAGGCTCGATTCTTCCTTTCAGTCCTCAGAAGCTGTCACCGGTTTGGATATCAGCAAGGTGGAAATATCGCCGCCGCTCCCGAAGCTTTTGAAGAGAACTTGCTCCACAGCTGTCAACTTAGCTTTTGCCTCGTCTTTTTTTTTTACGCGCCGCTTTATCCGCGCCGTGACGGCAGACAAAGGATCGGCAAGGATGGCGTCTGTGTGAGAGGAAGCGGGGCGGGGGGCTTAAATCGCAGCCATTTTCACTGCGGTATACATACAAACAATCATATTTAAGAAATTATTTATCAATTTACTTCCGTCCCTCGGGACGCAGAGCACACGTCTCTACAGAACACTAAGCAGGCAATATGGTCCCTGAAAGCAACTGCAGTCCCTGGATGTTTGGCGAGCTCGCTAATGAACATTTCAACCATACAGCAGTTAACACTGCTTGTAGCGTTCCTCTCTCGCTCTCTTTCTCCCCGCCGTCGCGCTCGGCGTGGTACTGATGTCTTCATCGGCCTGTCAGAAAGGATGCGCCTGCAGCTGTGGCAGGTCCCTCAAGAGCCTGTCGCACTCCTTGTTTCCATGGTAGTCCTTCAGGCAGCACCACGGGCAGACTGTGAGCGAGGACCCCTACAACCTGTTCTCTCTCTCCCCCCCACCCCTTCTTTTTCTTCTTCTTCATTTTTTTTGTTCTTAAAGCAGTCATTTCTCTGATTTGAACCCATCAAACCATCGCGTGTTAAACCGAGAGAGGCTGCCGCATCACTTCCTTGGTAGGCAGACGCTCTTCCCTTCCCTTCCAGGAGTGATGCCAGCCAGCGCTCATTTTAATACCCTAAGCCCTCGCTTCGGCATCTCCTTTTGTTAAGTCGCACCGACTCTTCCTTTTCGCAAACACGAACTCCTGCCGAGCAGTGACAAAACAGCAAGAGGCCCCTTTAACACACAGGTGCCACACCGTTTTGAGTTTCATCTGTTCTTCCTGATAGCTAGCCTAAAACCCCCCTCCACAAACAGAAAGGTACGATCGAGATCAGAACACCAAGGTTTGGCTCAGACTTTCCAGGAACATGACTTTCCAAAACTTGACCACAACGTAGGACGACACAACCGATAAAGTGAAAGGCCTACACCAGAGTGGACGATAATGAGATTCCAACATTTGCCTTGACAGTTTTTTTCTAGGGACGCAAAATATCGGAATACGCCCATAATTGCTTTTTTTTTTAAATTTTTTTTTTTATAAAGTGATCGGCGTCGGACCGATGTTTTAGATTTCAGTCTATATTTTATGGCGCATTTATTGTATGTCGGAAAGGTTGCCCAAGCATGCCCAAAGTCTGAGGTGGGATTTTATACGGTCTTAAAATGTATGGTGTTTTGTGTCAAAATTCGAAACACGCAGTGGAACGTTCACGAGCAAAATCTCTTCTTTATGCGCTTAACTCTGACTGCACGTGTGACACATTTGTAACTAACTAAATTGCGCGTTTGATTCACATGGGCTGCGTCTCTAGCCGCATACTACCGCCCTTAATAGTATGGTAGGTAAGGAGCTCTTATCATACTTTTCTATGTGGTAGTATGCATCTCAGGAAACAGACAGGGTTGTAACTAAACAGCTCTCCACACACAAGGTAGTGTGCTCCACGCATATGGAGTGTCTCACGCGGCCTATTTGACTTGGTACACCACATAGGGCAGGAAGTGACTTTTTAAAAATGTTGTGCACTACGCTCAAAATGCTCCGCCCTCGCTCGACTCTTGCTTTCGCTTGATTTGCCGCTGTATTTGGAATGTCAGAACTATCTAGCTATTTCTTTCTGCCAAACTTCTGACTATGCAGTGCAACTTTGGAGAGCAAAATATCTTATCTTTACGCGGTTAACTCGGCCTGTGCTTGTGCTTGTGCTCGACTCCGCCTTCCTCATTTATTGGCATCAGAATCAAACATTGATAAACATTGAATATCAGCATCGGCCAGTAAGTTAACTAACCTATTCGTGCATCCCTAGTTTTTTCCTTTAACTTAGGACTGTGCAAGCACAAAAGCCAGAGTCTCTGTACAGAGAAGAAAACATGAAACACTGCGTTATTTTTATGGAGATGAGGAAAGACCAGACAGTGCCTCGGCGTAAAAGGTGAAGCTCGCTATCGAGCGCGAGGGTGAAAAAAATTAATGAGGTAATGAGAAATGGAGACTCCGGATCGGCCTACGGGAACTCGGCTGCATTTTCAGCCGTTCGTGGAGTTATTTATACGGGGGGTGCGCGTCGTGCTCATCGACACCGTGCCGTAATTTTCTGTAATATATCAAGTGCGGAGGGGTTGCCTTTAAGAGCTTAAATTAAATCATTGGCCTTTAAAAGCATCTCTCCGAGGGGCCCGTCCGCATTAATAAATTTGTCTGATTTGGCTTTAATATTATTCTGAGAGCATTAGAATGGCGCGGGCAGCTGGGAGTGCTGCCGTTGTAGGCGTGTGTGCCCGTGTGTATGTGTATGTGTGTGCGTGTGTGCCAGCATCGGGGCGGGCAGGTGTGCGCGAGTCGGCCGGGGGGCAAAAGGTCTCTGCGTTACAGGTGCAGTCCTGACAGGCTCGGCTACGGGATCGGAAAGGCCATGCGGAGATGAAAGGCGGGACGGTGAGCGACTGACCGTCTCGGGAACAATGTCACCCCTTTCCAAACGGCCACGGAGCACGACGCGTCTACAGCACCGATAAGATGCAGCAGGGGGACGTGGGTATCAACCCTCCTTATACACACACACACACACACACACACACTCACACAGACACACTTACACACCTTTGGTCCCCCTTTGTCCTGCTTTATCAGTCCAGGGAAATTGCTCACATTAAGGAATGTTAATAGGGAACGACAGTCGTCTCAGCGATGGGGAATAACAATAATCAGGCAAATAAACGCCGTTTGATAAACGTGAGAAATCTTTCTAGCGTTGCCTCTCGGCTCCGGCTCCAGAATTGGCTGGCGGACCCCTCGAAGGAAAACACCTCCAGAGCCTTTTTTTTATTTAAGAGTCTACGGCATTGAAACGGAAAGCGTGTATGGGGGGGAGGGGGGGGGGAAGGGAGAGTGTAAAACCTTTGTTAACTATCGGTTGTTGCCTCGATGGTCTTCGTTTAGCGTGCGCGCAACAATACACAGTATAATTTAATAGCATATTTCATTTTAATTAACGGCGATACGGCGGGCGGGTGACTCCGGCGGCCTCCTGAGGCCCAGCGCAATATTTGGTTTGATGAATCTGCCGGAGCAGCTCTTCGTCCCCGCTCTCACTCCTGGGATTCAGGTATCATTAGAGACGAGCACAGATCTGCTTTTTGTCTCACCGAAAGAGAGATTAAAAAGGGGGGAAAAAGGTGGGGAGGGGGGATAAAAACATGAATTTTTTTCCACAGCAATGAGTGGGTTGACTGGAGAAGTGTTCAATATTAATGGCCTTTCATCAAGGACACAATTAGGACACCTCTATTTGACATATTCTATAGTAAGCGGATGAATATGTATAGCCAGTCCCCTGGAATGAACAACAGCAATGGAGGGCGAGAGGGAGAGAGAGAGAGAGAGAGAGAGAGAGAGAGAGAGGAAAAAAATTACAAAGTGAAATGGCGGGGGGCTAGCTGGAGGAGTGAGGAGGTGCGTGCAATGACAATCAGGGGCTGATCCATTTTGATCTGCGGAGAATTTCAAAGAGGCAAGAGAGTTAAAACTCCATCAGAAGCCCACTTCATAACACACAGCCTAGGGCAAGCGGTATGCAAACACGCATTAGCATATGCATATGCCGCGCCCGAAACTCACCTCCGCCTTCTTCTCTGTAACGCACGTACAAACATATGTTAGCATCCGTTTTTTTTTTTGATAAAACAAACAAAAAAGATTTGCGCAAACGTTCCGACCTGGCGTCAGTGTTGTTTTCCGCCAATCTCACCAGAAGGATCTTTGCAAACGGAACCCCCAAAACCGGAAATCCGAAATTGCGGGGCCGTCGGGTCTTTACGTGGCGTGCCGCTCTCTGATCCGCAGCGACCCGCGCAGATTGATCAGAGCGTCTGGCCGTTGTCTGTTGCCACTGATGACGCGGGCATGCTTGGGGCCTTAGTTAGCCTCCATCACTCTCATTAACAAGACCCGCTAATTACGGCCCGCGCGAACTCTCCGTCGGATCCAAAGAGAGCGGCGCGGCGCCACATTCTAAATGAACGTATCACCCGTATGAAGGAGAGGGAGGTGGAGGGTGGGGAGGGACCAAAAAAAAAAAAAAAAAAAGATCCGTAATTGCATGAAAAAAAAGCTCCCGAGTCAGATTAATTAGATATGGTCTTGCAGTGTAACCACTTTGCTCTATGATCATGGCTTAAAGCGGCCGGTGGCGGAGACACTAAAACGCTGTTTGTTTTACTGGGCAAGTCTGCGATGTCAGCCACCGGGGCCCAATTAGCGAGCGACTGAAGCCTCCGTTAAGACTCTCCTCTTTAGCTCTGACAGCGGAGAGGTGCCCACGTGTTCGCCGCCGACCGTTCCGAAAAAACTTGGAGGGGGGAGGGGGTTGTGCTTTTTACGCTGCTGCTCGATCGTGCAAGCGACGCCGTTTCGGGAGAAGGACGGGATGACAGGCGGTAGAGAAAGAGAGAAAAGAGTCGCCGTGTCACGGCTGTAATGAAAACCAACTGTCTCTGTGGCTGAGTTCTGAGATTTGACGGAAAACAGACGTCCGGCATGCCGTCGAATAACATCGATCTGGGAGGCTAATTTAACAGCTCTGACTGTGTCACAGTCCTAAATGCAGATCCGTTCCCAGAAAAAATGTAACTCATTCAGAAGATGTACACAAACATGATCACATACTGGAAGAAAATCACATGATAAATGGTTAACGATGGAAGAAAGCTAACATTTACAGAGTGAGACATGCAACACACACACGTCCTTCAGAGCAGTAAACACACTTAAACCAAGAGACGCGAATTAGCGGCTGCTAACGGGACAAACAGCATGTAGCAAGGCTCTGTGCTACGTTTCTTCCTAGCAGACGCGCAGCAGAAAGTCATGCTACTCACTCTATTAGCTTTCCTTTATTGCTAGTTAGCCCATTTTGATTCTTTTGCTCCGACGGTTTTGACAGCAACTGTTAGAAAATGAACACAGTACGCTTGGTAACAAAGCATGGCACCAAAATGTGCTATTTATGCAACAGCGCAACATTCTTGCTAACTCTACATGAGGCACAAAGTCGTGCTACTCAATCGCTAGTTTCGTTCATTTGCCACCTAGGATTTCGCTAGCCTTGTTGAAACACCAACGCCCCACAGGTTGTAACAACAACACAGCAAAAGTTTGGTAAATTTGCTTTTCGTATAACTGTGCGACCTAATTGCCAGACAAACCGACGCTTTGCAGGCCGGGCGACACGTTGCTGGCGAAACGCCTAAAACCTCACCACGTCGAGTGAGATGTAATAATATGCATTACTGAAGAAAAGGATGAAGGGGGACGTGGTGGGGAGGGAAAGATAGTGGAATGTCCACGGGTCTTTAGGCAGGCAGCAAGAGACCAATTAGCAAGTAGTTTGAGTGTGAAGGAGAGGTGTGTGTGTGCAGATGTACGTGCGTGAGTGTGTGTGTGTGTGTGTGTGTGTGTGTGAGAGAGAGAGAGAGAGAGAGAGAGAGAAGGGGGGGTGGTGATGATGGCGGGAGGAGGAAGAGGAGGAGGAGGAGTCTGGGCGTCAGACAGACAGAGAAACAAAGGCATCATCTCGCAATGCTTGCCCTTCTCTCCCCTCTCCTCGACTGCACCAATTACTGCCTCCTCTGCCCGGCCATCAGTATGCAGCCGGCCTCGCTCTCCCCAGCTCTCGCCCCAGGCCATTGAATACGTTACCTCCGCTACGGGGTGAGGGGCTTCGGGGCACTGCGCCCCGTAACCCCCCCTGGATAATTTGGGATTCCTGCTCCTCATCATTGGAGCGGTGGGGAGAAAGAGAGAGAGAGAGAGAGAGAAAGAGAGAGAGCAAGCGAGGAATAGGGAGAGAGGGAAAACAAATAAAAGAGGCACGAGAAATAAAGGAATAAGACAAACCGTGACACCGAGCCTGAAAATCTACTGGTTTATTGATTCGTTCGTTCTTTCGTCAGATGCCGTTTGTAAATCGTCACAGACTCCTATTAGCATGCTTCCTCATACTGACCCAACGCTGCTCCCAAACTGGACTCTCAGGGCTGAGAAGGTGAAAAGGTTTGTTGGGACGTAATGTGAAAGCAGAATTTAAGCCGAGACGGCAAGAAATGGTAGCGTAGGGCTGAGGAAATAATATAAAAATAAATAAGCAGAGATGGATTTCGGCAAGAAAATACCAATGTGGTTTCTGAGACGCGTGTTCAGTGAGGTGGCATTAGAAGCGCATTGACTGTCGTGTGAAAATAAGCACTCTCAAATCCCATATATTCCTGAAGGGAGAAAACCCAAAGGGAAGAATAAATGACGGTAAAAAAAAAAAACAGATGAAAAAGACGAGTGTGGGTCATGATGTTACGGATGTGCGAAGAGGCCCATTGGTCCTCGAGTCACGCTAAATTTGGTGGCTTTGTAAAGAATGGCAGCCACACAGTAAAGTGTCGAAATTCGCGCTCCATGTTAGTCTACGGGAGGAAAGGGGGGGGGAAACCAGACTATAAAATGGACAGAATTTGCAAAAACGTTTGAGTTGGAACAAAGTTTCAAGCACAGAAACTGTAGGACAGAGTAGCGTAGTTGGTAGCGTAACGGTTAGGGCATTCGTCCCGTGATCTGAGGGTCGCCGGTTTGAATCCCAGGACCGCTTAAGGTATCACTAAGGTATTCATGAGCAAGGTACCGTCTCCATGTCACCCATGTCTCCTTCATGGACAGGCCAAACGCAGAGGTCACATTTCATTGTGGTGCACTGGTGCGTTCACAATGACAGTTACTCACTTCGCTCAGAAAAAGGAAGTGAAATCAAAATTAGATAACATGTGGTTGTTCAATTAATAAAATGTTCAATTAATTGTGATATTGATTTGAGATCATATTGCCCCGCCCTGGCGCAATGAAAACAGACATTGTTCCGTAAAGCTTCTCATGTTCCAGCTGCAAGGCCTCTCCCTCAGCCCCTGTCTCGTGTTTGATTTAAAGATCCCTTGGCTCTTATTCAGACGTACAGAATGTTAGCCTTCGCTCATCGCCTGCAACTCGATGGGATAACAAGGCTGAGCGCCACGTCTGCGAAGAAAAGCATCCCATAAATCAATCCCATCGACGTCGTAAAAAACCCTGAAAGCTCGGACACGTTAAGGAGGGCGTCCACGTGAAATTCCGGACGGTACGTTTTCACGCTCGCATTACTTGGTCACGACTCTACGCGAGGAGGCCTCGGAGCGCCCAAGCGACGCTACGCGATGCGACGGCGAGGAAGAGGAGCGCGAGAAACAAGCCGTTTTCCACTCCAGTGTGCTGCCTGGCCACGTTAGCGGCGCCGGCGCCAACTCGGAGAAGACGAGCCGGAAAGCAAGAAAGAAAGAAAGAAAGAAAAGCAAAAATGGCTCGGAGCGTTTGGTCCGATTAAGCTCGTGTTGCACCCAAAACATTTTATTTATGAGCTGCTGACATTAATGCCTCTTTAATATGCCTCCGTATCCAGCCCCAAAAAACAGTCGGAGTAATTGATTGTTACATTAGCTAATGTAGCGGCGAATCAATTATCCAAAGTGTCAGTCTTCGCTAGAGGAACAGGCTGCGAGAGAGGCAGTGGTAGACACCGATCGTAATAGAGCCATAGGGAGGAATTATGGGACTATTAAGGAGACGATGCTGTTACTCTTGGCTTCTCCAGGAGTTTTGTCTCTGCGAGCAGTTCTAGGTTACCAGCTGGCAAGGCGCATGCCGGCGAAGCTAAATCATCTGGCCAAGAAAATCTCACGTTGGGATCTCCGGTCGAGTAACGCTCCCGCAATTAATCGATGAGGTAATGTGAGGTGAGGTAATCCACTCTGGTTAATCCCGTGATTAAAAGGCTCAAAGTCATGTGATTTCATAATGCACTGTAGTATAAAGTTCGCCCGGTATACAAAGGCCTAAATTCTGGTATTTGGGAGCTGCGGGAATGACTAAACTCGCCAAACGTTAAACACCAGATACCGGGAAAGCAATATTCAATAAATGTTGCTGAAGATTTTCTATTCATTTTGAACCTAATATTACATTAGTAATCCCGTAGCGTTAGCGTCAAGAGAAACTGCAACGACCCTTGAATCTGCCATTTTGGCTGTGACCAAGTCTCAGCTCTTTATTTTGAGTGAGTGACTGTCATTGTGAACACACCACATCACACAGTGCACATCAACAAAAGTTGACCTCTGCATTTGATCCATCTGTGAAGGCAGCTGACGGGCAGTGGTAGCTTGTTATGGTACCTTGCTCATGAGTACCTCAGCGAAGCCTTTACCGGTCCAGGATTTGAAACTTGAAATCACAGAACCAACTTTTTAATCATTATGCTACCAACTGCCCAACTTTTTTTTATTTTTTAAGCCACTAATAAAACAGAACGAGTACGAGAGAAACCCAAAGGGCTCTGACGTTGTCTCCAGAACATTTTATATGAGCTGCTGACATTTACGCCTCTTTCATATATTTATATATAATTTATATCACATAATGCATATTTTCTTCAACTAAGCAAATCTGTAGGGCAATCTGGCCTTTCATTAAGTTCCCAAAAGTCAAACTGCAAACTGTGACACGGAGGTTGAGGTCAAAGCCTTTCTGAAGTTGCCACAGAGGCAGAATTTCTAAATGCGCACTCGAACGCAGGCGTCCCACTCATTGTCTTTCGGTTTTTACAAATTACCACAAATTTGCACACTAAACATAACCAGAGAATTAAAACTGTATGACGAACCGGCGACGGGCGTGCAAACAACAGCGTGGCGCTTCCCGTGTGGCGGAGACGCTGCACGTCTGAGCGTCTCAAATTAATTCAGCGTTCCCACTTGCACTGTGATAATTTCCTTAATTGTTTGAAAATATATGAAGGATTAACATGTTTTCGATAGTGTCTGCGAGTGGCTCGATCTCGAAAGCGGCGGCCTGGGGGGGGTGGGGGGCTTGGTGGAGGATTTTCCTTAGCGGAGGGGCACCTGCTCCTCAAAGCCCTGTCTCCTAATCGCTCTCATCTGGGCCCCCTGCTGCTTGGCTAACCTGGACTTACTTTAGAAAGCAGATCTGCCTGTCACATCCCCAACACACTCCTTCCTAATTCAGCCCAGATGTGACGTTCCTCGCTCCGCCGCCTTGTTCCCTAACCCCCCCCAGCCCCTCCCCCACCATTCCCCTCTCCCTCCTGCTCTCCCTCTCTTTCGCGCCCACCTGCTCGGCGACCCGGCGACCCGCAGCCTGGGCTTTCATTTGATTTGCCTTCTCCGGAGTGAAAGGGTCGTTCTTTTGGCTCGCCGCGCTCCTTCTTTGCCTGTAGGGCCCGCACTGAAAGTCTGCGCAAAAAAAGAAAAAGAAAAAAACGCGAATGTGCCGACGGACCCCCGTCTCCAACGCGAGCCCTGCGCCGCCTTTGTCGCGCCGTCAACGTCTCAATCAGAGGCTGCGCCTGTGGCCCCCCGAATAATCCGCCTCCCATGTAGATGGCGCAGGACCAGGGATTCATGCAGGCATGGCCTGAAGACTCTATCTCTGTCTGTGGTCCTTACATTCAGAAACACACACTCAGATCTCACACATGCGCTCGCTCACAGGCACAATCACACACACACACGCCATTGCCTGCCAGTTCTTTTCCCGCTTTCCAGCGTTTTCCGATCGTTTCTTCTTCAATGGACATACTGACGTGGGGTCTCTTTTGGTGGAAGTGCATCTGATAGCAGCAAAATGACATAACAGCTATAAACAGATCGTTCAACTCTCTATTGAAGAGTCCGAGGTCTCTTTTTGTAATCCGTCCAAGGTCGTCTAAAGGAATGCAAACGCTGGACGGGACGGAAAGTGACCAACACGACGTAGCTTTAGAGGGACACTCACTATCAAAACTGTAAATGTGGCTCAGAACTAAATCCTGTGACGTATGCTACATACTTCATTCACCATTGTTCATTCACATTATCAGTGTTTTTTCCTGCAGAACTGCTTTAATCGGATTTGGCCGGTCAGACTCAACCCTGCCCACGTCTCCTAGGCCCCCCACGTTGGACAGGCCGGGGTAAATAATCTCTCCGCGTTGAAACGCTGGTTGTTAATTGCTTTTTGTTATTTGCCCCCCCCCCATCTCTCCCCATCCAGTCCTCCTCCCCTCTGCTTAATTACGTTGGAGGGACGGGCTCCGCCCGGGCCAGCACAGGTGCCCGTTACCCCGCCCCCTACCCCCCGGAGCCCCCACCCGTGTCGACGAGAGCTGTCAGTCAAAGCTAAAGAGCTCTTTCTCCACTTCTCCTTTCCGCCGCCACATATTCCCTTTTGTCAGTTTAGAACCACGCGCAATTTCAACAAGCCGAGGCTTAACCAGGTAGGCAAGCGGCCCCAGACTGTCAAAGGGAATTAAGAGTTTTCCTCCCTCGCTATCTGCGAGACGCTCTTTCTGCGTCCGATAACGGCTCCTGCGTTCGGGACCGGGCCGCGGTTAAGAGTCCCTGGCTGATGTGAGCCGGCGTTATTGCAATTATTGGCAAAAATTACCAGCGTCGTTACGCCGGGGGCCGATTCCTCCTACGCACCGAGGGGTCAGCTAGCATTTAGAAAGGGCGTAAAAAGATGTTGCGCTGTCAAAATGACGCGTGCATAAATATGAACGTAAAAAAGCCACGGCAATGTTGGTTGCTTCGCCGCTGGTCACAGTTCCCACTAAAGGTTTAAATCACAAATCGTTCCAGTCGCAGATGGAAAGAATCCTTCTAAACATTAGTTAAATTTTGTCGGTATTCGCCTTCAAACATGGCGGAATTACGTGTGCTAAATAGGACCGTCCAGTCCCGAGCTTTGAGTAGCATGGAAAGAGACGCCCCACCATTGTTATGATACTACCTGACCCGCAGGGCGTTGTCAAGTGGCGCAGAAACAGCCGGGCCGTAAAGAGGAGCGCATAATCGGCTCACCCAATCAAAGACGGGTGATCTGGCGCGGCCGGCCCGGGTCGAGGCAGCTCCGTGATCGGGGGCCAACGGGACCAACGGGGCTGGGTAGAGGTGCTAGCCGGCAGCCACGAGAGCGAGGGCGGCGTTGACCGAGAGGGAAAGCGGGTCAGGGAGTCAGGGTCACTAAAACGCTGCTGTGTTATAGAGGGCCACTGACAGGACAGGGCCAAGCACGACAAAGAATAGGAGGGGGGGTTGCAAGAGTGGGATAGAGAGCAGTGATGTTATTGAGGCATTGATTTAAGCACTTGTGGTGTTTTAGTCAGACAAAGAGCACTGGCCAGCAGTCAAAAAGTCATAAAAGAAATAACGTAAATCTAGAAACTCAGAGAATAACTGTTTTAAAAAAATGTGCTATTCAAATTAAAAGCATTTGTATTTGTTTCCCCCCCACCCCGTGTTAATTTCAGATTTTTCCACTGGAAATGCAAAAATTAGGGAACATGTTTGAAAGTATGCATTAGTGTTACTTTTGGTTAAACATTGGGGGTTCATCCATTTGACAAAATATTATTCATTCATTTTTTTTTGGTGTAGGGGGTGGTATTGGCCAATCTGAATTATTAATATAATCTACACTCATTTACATATGCACCACAACAAATAATCCCGCCGTCCTGACTTGCAAATGAATGATGTAGCAAATGAAAGAAGAAAGTTTAGCGCTGCACAATTTTAATGCCACAACGGATATTACCGACTGCAAAGATCACTAGTACTAACAGTTTTTGAAATCAACCTTCCAAGCATTTTTTAGATCTGTTCTAATTTTGGTACTTCACAAACTCGTGAGGAAATCTCCATCTCTCTCACACACAACGCCACACACGGATGGTAGAAATAGAGATTCTGAGCACTTTCAGCACCCGTCTCACAAACACACACACACACACACACACACACACACACACACAGGATATGGACAGGCACTTTGGAGCAATTGGATTGACTTGCCGTCCACAGCGCAACGCTGAACCACTCAGACATCTGAGGTGACTTAACTTTGTTAACGCGACACTGCGGCTCACCACAATGACACGGAGGGGAAAGAAAGTGCCTCCAGCTTTATTATATTCATCGACAAATAACTTTCTTTCTCGGCTCCTTTCAGGTCGCTGCAAGACGCCGTGCAAATAAATTACCAACTAGCAAAACGTCCTGTAAAGAATGGAAATGCTAATAAGCAGGACCACTGAAATATGTGCTGCCCCGTGAGTGTAATAAATGTGAAAACGGATCTGATGAAGCCATCAAAAAGTTTGACAGCCCCCTTGGACACCTGGACAGCTGCGGATGAGTGACGGGGCTGCCGGTCGGGCCGATCTAAAATAGCCAAGCAAATAAATAAAGGGACGGCGGCTGAACAGCAGCGAGGATGAGAAGATGTGCGTAGGTGGCCTGGCCAAGACTTCCTCACAGCCACTGCTTGGGCCGTGGGAGGAGAAAGATCTGGAAACATACTTTGGCGTTTTTCCCTCTCTCCGTCTCTGTCCTCGAGCTACAACAACAACATACTCCAGCCCCCCCGCCTTTTTTTTTTCCCTTTCTTCAAACTTATTACAGGCCTGATGAGCTGACCACATCCTTGGACGAGCTCGCTAGATAAACAACCGAATTCTCAATAGCGCTCGGTCCTCTGCAGCTGTTCGCCTCTCTCCTGTCGTCTGTTTGTTTTCCCGATATCGAGATTCGACCGAATGAGTCCTTTCAACAATAAGCAAGACCGGAGTTGCTTCTGCAGTTTCCCTTCCGTTATTCGGTACAGTAAACTGTTCGGAGGCTGTAATTTCACAAACACCACCTAGTCAAACATGACCAGACTACATCACGAAAAAAATATAAAAATGAAAAAAATTTTAAGCAAATAAAAACATTTAAAATGTGGCAGTACTTGCTAGATTTTCCTCCCACTTTTAATAATACATGGACAATAAAGGCTGACCTCGCAACACAAAGCTAAACCCGAGCCGAAGAGGCCGGCGGCTGATTCGGTTTCTGACCGTAGGTGGCAGTATGTGCCCACAAAAGGAAGCCTGAAGCGCCTGCATGCACCACTTGGCAGAAGCAGGTAGGAGTCTCCTCCTCAGATTTAATTAGACAAAAACAGATACTTTCCACATTCTGTCTTCAGCTGCTGTCCCGTCACTTTTTTTTTTTTTTCTTTTTTTGCCCTTGTCGCTGGAAAGGGAAAAAAAAAAAAAAAAAATCTTATTCTGTTGCTAACTTTTAACGCAATCGATGGAAACTGAACTTGTGCATTCAGTAAGAAAAGTCAAGTACCAAGACGGCAATTTACACCTCTGATGACTAGTCGTGATGATTAGGGAAGGACGAGTATAAATTTGACTAAATAGGGAGGAAAAAAAAAAAGAAATAATTAAACTCTTGAAATGTCCAAATTCTTTCATATGACTTTTTAAAAATAATAATGACAACGACAGATCAAAGGAGCGCAGATGAGAGTACGACCGACAATCTATTCATTAGAAATGAACATTAATAGATCTGTTGACCTCAGATAACTTCTCTCTTCTGAAGTTCACGAGGGCGTTCCTGGAAAACCAGAGGGTTAAAACCGTTCGGCAAGCTCGTTATTAATTACATACGACTGGTTCCCATGGAACCTGGCACGGGGAAAGGAAGGAAGCGGTTGGAAAGCTGCGCCGCGCTACGCCACGCCGAGGTAAACATTGCGGTCTCGTGGTGGAGCATGTGGGCTAAAAACGCACTGCGGATACAGGGAGGAGAGAGATGGAGAGATGAAGTGTGCACTGAATGTGTGACTTCCAAGCCTGGTGTTGCTGTAACCCATGTGTGCTTATTAAGGCCAGCGCATGCAAAATTTTACAAAACGGTCTGCAAAGGTCCGGCTAATGAACCCAGACAATCTCAAGCACACTTTTTCCTAAAAGCAGTCGGATCAAACCTCTGTGGTCTTCCTCCGAGGAGGCATTTCTCATCTTTCCAGCACCACCACTCCCCAGTCTGTAAAGATGGACAACACAGAGTGGACGGATGGCCAGGACAGGGCTGCGGCCTTCCACTTTCCACATTAATTAAAGAAGGGATCAATTAATAGCAATGAAATGAAAGCCGTGGCGGCGTTACTGACTAGCTGATGGTCCAATCAAGCCTTGAAATGCAGAGCAGTTGGCATGTCTGGTGTTTCTCTCTCTCTCTCTCTCTCCTCCCCCTCTTTTTTTTTATCTCTCCAAACTTAATTGCAATTTTCCAGAGTAGAATGATGTGATGCAAACAAGCGGGTGGAATTAGCATCATATGAATAACTATTTACATGCTATTGACAAAACACTCGCGTTCGTTCATTTGTGATTTGGGCATTAAAGTGTGTCCGGCATTTGGGGGAAAATATTAGTCGCGGCGGACGCAGCCTCTTCATTTCTCTGCCCATTCTTCCGCTTTCCTTTTACGTCTTCGTCGCCCACCTTTGTCATGGAAATCGGGAACAGGGGCTATTACCAACGTCGGCGGAGGCTTTTTGCTGAGTCGCCAAACGCCGCGGCCGAGGACAATTTGTCCCTCGCCCGGCCAACCGCTGGACACGCACAGGGCCACAATGAGGAGAATATATTTGCATATTATGACTCGGTATTCATGGGGTTTATTATTAAAATTCTTCCATATACGATATGAAAATGGTGACCTTCACGTCCTTAAAAAGGAGGGACTGATTAAAAATGACACAGCGATCCTTTGGCAGGAAGAGGAGAGCAATAACGATGGGTAAAAATAAAAAATAAGACAAAATTGTCAATTTATTTTGCAGACAGACAGCTAACACTGAATGATGTTTCAAATGTTGGCCATTTTCCGTGACGTCATTAAAATATAAAAAGGTCACAAAAGCTCTGACAAATTCAATTAAGGGCCTAAGTGAGCTACAAGCCAAGGGACTGCGACACTTATTGCAAACCTTAACATTGATTACAGCAGTCGTCATTTTGCCGTACAGCATCTGTGCAATCCTGCATATGGCTGAGAACAAACAAACTGAACCAAACAAACGGCATCACTCCAACCCGACTTAGGCTCTGGCCGCTTCTCACAGGAGACTGGCGTTTGGCGACTGTGGCCGGTGGAAAATGTAGCCATATTTGCTTGTTTTTAATAATTCATCCAGTTATTATAACAATATTAGCAAAGATTAAACACAGCAGCGTTGCTCATTACTTTGGGAACACAGCACAGCAAAAAGCTCATTTCCTGTGGAGGAAGCCTGTCTGACCCCGATTGACCTCCTGATATTCCTATTACCAAGCCCCAGTGTTTAAAGCGAGCCTTATTGAGCAAGCTCAGCTGCCGCGTGCGGCTTAAGATGACGGCTTTATTTTCCTTTTTTGTGAAAAGAAAAAAAAAAACCCCCAAAACAAATTCTGCCTCTTTTTTTCTTATCCCAAAACATAAGCAAGAAGGTCACGGATTGCGTTTCAGCATAAGACGTAATATAAATACTAATCAAAGTCAGGAAAGGCTCTGTCGTTCTGCTCTGGCGCTTTATGCGTAAGAACCTTATTCTGACAGATGGGGGGAAAACCAAAGTATCAAAATGTTTTTTTTCCTCCCCCTCTCTCTCTCCCCCTCCTTGTGTGTAGGACTTTTTTTTGAGCGGAAAAAAAGTTCTTATCATCTGAGGGATTTGTATCATCTGCGTCTCGGCGAATATTCGGTGCAGATCGCGCTTTTAAAGCGGTGTCAAAAAGGTAGCCTCACTTTGAGGGATGTGACTAATTTATTTAATCCGTTTCCTTTTCAAAGCCTTTCCCTGGGGTATCCGATCCACCTGTCACTTAGGCTCGGCAAAAACCATTTCAGTCTGTTGCTCAGCCCACGTACTGTAACGTCATGTAATAATAATAATAAAAAAAAAATAAAAAAAATAGTACCTTCTAATGACTTGAGCTTCACATTTTTGGCAGGCCCAGAGAACCAGTTGTGGACGTGAGAGGGGGATCGCGTGATGATTTGGAGGATTTAAAAGCTCATTTTTACAACATTCCAAAATTAAAAGAAAGATGGTGGCGCAAGGAATCACATTCATTATTATCTTTACTACTGCCTGCATTTTGAATAAAAATGCATGTTGTGTTAAAACTAAAAATAAGTCAGACCAGACCTACTATTTGCACAAGCTAGAGAAGGCACATAAAATGTCTTTGTGTGCGTGCGCACACACACACACACACAAAATTGTATTTCACATCTGGAAGCAGACAGTGACAACTGAAGTCGCTGAAATGGGGGGAAACTTGAAAGCAGTAACCAATATTAGAGCCATCATTCGCCTCTTTCTTCATATTCTCTCTCTCTGTCGCTCTTTTCTCTCCCTCCTTGAAACTGTTGACAGATGTCGCCGCGGCATAACGTGGGCTAAAAATATTACAAATAATCCCAAAATTATAAATAGCCCCCCCCGCCACCCCCGTCATTTATGACTGATTTATGACTATGCATTAGAATCACGTTTGATCCAGCCATTTACATCCGTTCTCTGAAAATATATTCCATACTGAAATCCAAAGATGCCGTCAATGAATCTGGCGCATGGAAAGGTGACGACAAGTCTGTGTTCATTAGTCGCAGAGAAACACAGACACACACACACATATGCATAGACACACACGCACGAGTGAGTACAGCAGTCAGGCTGAGACTCTAATGGGTTTGTGGAAAGACTGCTGTCTGTGGTGAAGCCGGACCACTTCAAGTCATTTGTTTCAAAATGGTAACATAATGTAATAACGCTTTGGAGCGCTTGTTTTGATTGGGAAAAGGATACCCACTAAAACCACGTTTACAACGTGAGAACATAATACCAGAGTCTATCATCTGAAGGAGCTAACAGGATCTCGCTTTCAACTCTTTGGGAAATCAGATTAGTCAGCCAGACATCCAATTTGTGTTTTTGTTTAGTCAAATGCAGAGGCTGCAGACAGCTGTAGGGCACGTGTTTCGAGTCTCTGCCTGTGAGCGCGCGAGAGCCTCGTACACAACTTGAGCGCTCCTAGACACCTCGAATACCGTCCCGCCGCGAGAGGTAAGTAAATAAGCTTACGGACACTGGCTTTTTAAATGACTTTTCAAATTTGGCTATCAATTCTCATTTAGCAAAGTCCTCCCCCGGCGATGGAGCCGAGAACCAATGCGTTTGGTTGCCAAAGTGGGCCAGATTAAGGTGACTCCCTACTTTCTTAACAGCTAAATCATATCAGATGGACTATTGACAGGCCTCTGTCAATGACGGAGGCCCCTCTGAGGATTAGCTATTTGCACATCGACTGATTGACTGGCTTTTAATGGACACATAATTGGTGACAAAGACCTTCCAATAGAGTGTCATTTGCCAGAACATTTGTGATAACTCACAGTCTGTCTAATTTTCCATTGGACACAGTCCCATCCAGAGAGCTTCGGGCAACGCGGAGTTGTGGCAACTCGGGAGTGACGAGGTTCAAAGTTTGTAGCGCCGTCAACTTGGTGGAGGTTCAACAGTATTTTTAAGCCTTTTTGGAATGCACTACAACACATATGCCTAAAATAAAAAATAAATATATCATTTTAAGTGTTACTTTCCAGGTATGAATGCCGTTCTAGAAAGCAAAATAAGCTGAACTTTGAGCTCAATGTAGTGAAATAGATCATTATTAATTATAATAGCATACTGTAGATGCACACGTACATTACTATGCAGACGATTACTAAACAAAGACCGAGCACTGTATCTACTGTAACTGCGTTAACCAATTATTAATCAGATTTACTACAGACAACAAAGAGGAATATGGCGAGGCACAGCATTGCTTCCAGTGCATTTTAGTAACGTAGAAAGCATATTGGGATGTGTCCTTAGATTCAATAATAATAATAATACCTGATAAACTTCTCTAAATGCACCCTTCCTGGAACTAAAAGACCCGCTTAGGTCAAACACACAAAACTGCTATGAGCCACACAAAGACCTCAAGCACATTTCAACAGAAGAGCAATATTTTTTGACTTTTTTTTTTTGTAAAGAAGGAGAAAATGAAACGGCTTCATAATCCACAAGCCTGGCTCAAAGACTTCTCAAAGCAGCTGCTTGGGAGGATGTTTTTAACATCTATTAATGGCGAATTAGTCCAATTACAAGCTTTCCTTACACCCGGGCTCCCTCGCCTCACCCGCGCGAGATGGCGACTACCTCCGGGAGCCAATCACGGCCAGGCCCCAGCCACCGGCGGCAGATGTAAGCAATTTACTTCTGATTTCTTCATATTCAGTGTGAGACGAGCTCCTGGCGACCTACGACCCCGGAGCCTGCTGGATTCTAACCCTATCAAATTAAAGCTCTCTGCTCACTTATCCCCCAGCGCTCCTCCGACGCCGAGCAGCCGTCCCGCTGCATAGCAACGCCGGGCCGGGCGTGCCGGCTCATACGCCCTGCCTCATCAGCCGCTATTAGGGAAAATATACAGTGCTCTAATTGGATGAGATTCAGCTAAGGAAGTGCAGTTAAAGGTCGCCGAGCCGGCGTGCGTCTGCCGCTCTTCAGAATAATTTCGTCCGCGTCCTCCGCCTTCGCCGCCTGTTAAACAATAGGGCCAAAGTTGCGCTCCCCCTTCGCTCGCCCTCTCCCTCGGCGGCCGCCTCTCCGAGCGTGATGAAAGCGGGGAGCTGGGAATCATGTAAACAAGATGGCGGAGGGCCTGACTGTTGTGGCGGGCACCGCCCGCACGCCGCGGCTTGCCGGGAGCGGCGGGGCGCCCGTGCCACGGCCTTGTCGTTATCCAATTTCATACATTTGCAGATGATTCATAAGGCCGTCTCCTTTTAGCACCCCCCCTTCTTAATCAGGCTTCCTTTTGTTGCAAATCCTTCCTCTATGGTGTCACTTCTCAAGGCTGACTTCTTCCTAGGCATTTTCATATTTCTGATTAAACCCAGCCATTACCGAGGGCACGGAGGAGCTTGACGCTTGCGTCGGCAAAACGCAGGGCACTAGGAAAAAAATTCTAAGAGGGCAGCGGCGGCAGCGGCAGCGGCAGCAGCATTTGGTTTGAAACTGTTTTCTTTGCCATGTAAAAGGAAGCGAAGGTCCTTCATAATGGGTGTTCTAGAGACAAAAATCACCTGGGACATTACCATTGATTTTCCTTACCTCTCGTTCGGATAATAGCTTATCCCCATGGTTTCAGGGGCACAAATATTTTCATTCTACTCAATTCCCTCTTAAAAAGGCCATGGAAAAAGGAAATCAATATGCCTTTTTTTTCTTCTTCGCCAAGGCTTGCGCAGCAGTATACATGGCTAAACTTTGATTATTTCATTACACTGTCATACCGTAATTGTATTTTTCTTCATTTCCAGCAAGCGCATTATAAGGACTCTTCGAGCCGCTCGATGTTACTCAGGAAAAAATAAACGAACGTAATAACACTAATGTTTAAAGAAATAATACAAGCGTATAAGGACCCAAAAAAAAAAGAATGGTAAATGTTACAAGATTAGACTCGAGATCCTGAAATAAATGCAACCTTGTACTTTTTAAATTCGCATATGAAAATAAATACGCTTAAGAGGGGCAATAAGCGTCGCTAAACACCTCAGTTGACTCTGAGGTAGTGGTGGTGGGGGAGGGAGTCGGGAAACCTTCAGAGCGTCGTCATCAGGCGATTTTACAGCTGGAAGGGCAGGGTCCTCCGGAGCCTCTATGTAGGCTGTACTGAGGGCCGTTGACAGAGGCGGTGGAGTGGGCCACACCTTCGTCTCCCACGGCCTCTCCCGCCCTTTGTCCCTTTGTGAAAAAGCTCCTGCCGCCCCGCGACGCTTGGCCGTGTTTGCGTTTTTCGGCGCTCTGTGTTCCCTGATTAAAGCGGGCAAGGCGCTCGCACGGGCCGTCAACGGTTTGCCGGCAACACTGGCTAAAGCCTATCAATGACTCCTGGTCTCCCCTCGCGCCGCGGCTCCCTGAAGATGTGGTGTTTGCCCTCGCGGCGCGGGAGCTGCGGGAGAATGCAGCCATCCATTGATCTGCGCTTGATAAAGCCCTCGCCGCGGCGTGCGCGCCGCCTTATGCGCTTCATTCCGCTCAGCCGGGTCCATTTCGGAGAGCCGTGCCTGAGCTAATGCGGGCTCGCCCGCGCCAGGCACGGCCTCTGGGATTTGGCCTAAGTGCTGTTCTGCCCCGACGCTGCGCTCGGCGAGTCTGAGGGGTTTGGACGCGAGCGCGGCACTTTCACACTTCCTTTCCTCAGTTTAAACGTACAAAGGAGATGAAGGAGAGAGTGGAAAAAAACAAAAAAAAGCGCTGGTCCACAAACGTTAAATATCTTTTAAAAACCTACATTTTGAAGTTCTCATTAATGGAAAAAATGAAAAATAACAGTAATACAGAAAAATATATCAGTGATAATAAATAATTCTACATTTAACTAAAAAAATATTGCACATAACATTTGTTTTTTTTCCCCAATTACAAACACTTTCAGCCACAACAAATGACACTTATTTGATGATTCATCAGATGTAAAAAGAATGAACCAGCACTTAAATACAGATTTTCTGAAGACCACAACACATACCAGGTCATGACTGCCACACGTCCTGCATTCATTTGTTGCTTGAGATTAATGCTCTAAAAATACGCAAGTTCAATACCAGCATACTTGTCAACTATGTTGAGCAAAGTCATCAGCAGAGACAGTAGTTGAAACTTTTCTAAGCGCAGGAACAGGTTTGTCAGAACAGTTGATGTGAAAATCAATGGAGTTTGTGTGACAACTGTAGAAACAGACGCTTTGTCAATTGCTTTTTAGTGGTAAACAGTGTTAATTTGCAGGAACTGCCCCCTAGTGGAAAAAGATTTTAATGCTACAGTTCGAGCTAAACGACACGTAAGCAGCGCCACTCATGCGGCAGCAGCAGCCTGGAGAAGGATCTTAGTTTTTCAGCTCAATTGCACAGCTGTGTCACTGATAAATGAAACAAACCAAAATGTGTGACTGTTACGAGTACCACATATACTAAAGAATCTAAGGTGTGCTTACGTGGTGTTTGCGCAAGCATGTTTATGTGTAGTGTTCGGACTTGCCGTTTCCTAAGTGTTGCCATGTGCGGCTGCGCAGCAGGTCTTCACATCAAACGTGGATTCCAAATCCACAATCAAGCCAAGTACTGATGACCATGTTCTCCAGATTAGAGTGCAATTCCGCAGTTGCAGGAGCAGATGCTCTTCTCTAGAGCGATTTCTTTTTAAACCCATATACTGACACTGAGTGATTGTCATTGTGAACACACCACAGCACAGCACACACTGCATCACGACGAAATGTGATCTCTACATTTGCCCATCCATGAAAAAGCAGTGGGCAGTAAACAAGGCTGGCGCCCAGGGTAGTACTGCTTGGGGACAGTACCTTGCTCACGAGTACACCACAGTGACACCTTTACCGGTCCTTGGATTCGAACCGGCAACCTTCCGTTCGTGGGGCGAACGCCCTAATGTTACACGATCAACTGCAGTTTCCCTTTCCTAGTTACAGGGACAGTTTCCCTGCGAGCAACCTGGGGTTAAGGGTCTTGCTCAGGGAGCAAATCATGGTAGGTTTGCAAGCAGTATTCAAACCCGTGACCTCCAGAGGCGCGTACCTTGAACACCCCCTGCTCCCACATACGCCTCCGCTCCCTAATGTCTACACTGACACCTGTTACTTTCCTTTTATTTCATTTCATTATTTACTTTTACATTTACACTCTTATCCCGAGTGACTTCTGAGCAGCCAACCCTAAACTTAGGACTAACTCTAGCCCTAACCGACACTGACACAAACACTTCAAGGAATCATGGTGTTCATGTGTTTCTTTTCATGACAGCAGTCAATATAACTGATATTTTGGTCTGCTTTTCAGGTGGTTGATGCAACATTTTCTGACGCTCATGCTCAGTACATTGGTGGGAGTGCGCTGATCTGTGTGCGCGCATGCGTGTCTGTGTGTCTGAGCACACGCATCGGGGCAGATCTCCACCCTTCGCGATAGAGGAATGGTAAATGAATAGGCACCCCCATAATATAATGGTAGGGGAAACACTGCTGTTGTCGTTAAACTATTGTAAAAAGTTACAGTTCTCTATATTGTTATACTCAAATTCTTCACACAAGACTTTGCTACTTTATTGTTATATGCACTAAATGATAGTTATCGTTTACTAGTTAGTATTTATCGTACTGGAATATTGCACTGCTTCAATTTCAAAACGTTGCATCCAATGTTAATGTGGGTAATAAACAATACAATCTAAACAGTTGTAATTAAAGCGAATGGGAACTATTAGCGGCCATAACTTGCGCTGAATGTCTTCTGTGTTTTTTTTAAAGACCATAGTATCATTTAGAAAGAAAACGTGGCAAGACTTTATCTTCCGAAGCTGACTTATCAAAAAATAAGTCATTGTCGTATGTTTTCTGAAGCCAAGGACATGAGCCGCGTTTAATGCAGTTATGGCTGTAACGCGGCACCTGTACGTGGGGAGATCTTAAAGATGATCGCGTCCGTACAGATGCTGACACCACACTCCTGTCTGGCTGACGTGACAGATGCTCAGTGGCTCGATCGGACCAACTCCCTGCCCGCCTGTCACCTTTCTCATCTCGACATGGACGAGGTGACCTCTTCTGCTCCGAGCCTTATCGGAGCTAACCCAATCGAAAGCACGTTTCTGCTGAGGGGGAGGAAGCGTGGGGCCGGCCGGCACGACGCCCCGAGTCGCAGAGCGAGCTAACCTTTGCGACCCCGGTGACCTCCCAGCACCTGAAGCGCGACCCTCATTTACAGGCGGGTCACCTCCACGACAACCGCATTTACACAGGGTCAGCTTAAGATCACTGTCCTCAAAAAAACCAACTAAAAACAGCCTGAACAGAGGAGGAGGTCTTAATCATGCAGAGCTTCCTGAGAGTCAGGCCCGGCCTGCATACGGACAGACTTTAAGAGTCGGGGCACGACCCCGCAAGCCGCCGCGTTGAACGAGAAGTGCGTTGTTGCGGGTAACGATGCGTTTGTGGAGGTTTTTTTGTGTGTGATTATTACTGTTACAGGAGCAACTGCTCGCTTCCAGGGTAGTCTGTACCACAATTTGTTTAACCACCCCATTAATTTGTTGCTCTGAGACTTTGGCTTGATAATATCTTATTGCAAAAAGCTATGGAGAGAAAACCAGACGAGCAAAGGCTCTAATATTAATCTGTCCAACTATCTGTACTATAATGACAATTATGTCCGAATTAAGCTATCAAAACACATTTGATCCAACACAGACAAAAATAAACATACTCTCATAAATTAGACACTGGTAGCCTGAGCCAACATTCCTCATATTTCTTCGGGCGGATGGGGAAAAGCAAAAAGAGAGAGAGAGAGAGAAATCACATTCTTTCCAGAACGAGGGATGATGGGCACAGAGAGATGCATTGAGACAGCCTGGCCTCTCTTGGCATACAGCTGTGCTGAAACAGAGCCCTTATTGCTGAGACATCTCAATAAAAGTGGAGATGAGGTCTTTTTTTTTGGAGCTGACCTTCTGGCAACACTAAATGGCCCTAATAGGGGTGACATAATGCACCATTTTATGGTTAATCAAATTCCCACGGAGCTCAAGGGCTGCAAAGCAGCCTCTACAGTTAGAACTTGACAGATGTTGGCCAATGTTCATCTGCTTCACATTAAATGGATATTGACTTATTATGCCAAGGAATTCAAAACGCTCGCTTCCATTGTTATTCCAAGAGCCTGCAATATGATTAAGTTCTAAATCGTATTGGGAAATGAAAGAATATTCACAGAGAGAGGAGCTGTGAACGGCTCTTGTCCTGATGGAGAACGAACACAAATTAAATGAGGAGGATTAATTGTCACAAAAGAAAGACATCTGGACTAATATCTAGGTTAATATTTAATCAAATCGCCGGCGAAACTCGAAAATGGAACCGGACCCGGGTTAGTATTTGATCTTTTTTCTGCAGGATTCTCCAACCCCCACGTTTTCATCCGGGTCCATTCCTAGACCTATAAGTACAAGCACTTACATTCTTCAATAACAAGCGGCAGAAAAGAATCTTACAATAGCAAGAGACTGAAAGAAAAAGGGAAAGAGAGCAAGAGGAAAAACAGAGGAGCGGTGAAGGGTTTGGTGGTGACCGTGTGATGGTGGCTGACACGGGGGTTCACGCCGCGGTCAGAGGAGGCCGTTGAAGATGAAGCTGGAGGCACAGGCCAGGCTCTGTGTGCAGGTGCCCTCTCGCTGCCCCGCTCGCTTTCATCCCTGCTCCACTCCCACACTGCCCCGGCCGCCCCGCCTGCCGTCGGCCAATCAGAATGCAGGGGGGGCGGTGGCACAGCGGGGCTACATCAAAGGCCCGGCGCGGTAAGAGACTCAAGGCCTGATGCTGGCACACAACAGTGTCTTACACGTGTGTGTGTGTGTGTGTGTGTGTGTGAGAAAGAGACGAAGGTATAAGAAAGAAAAAAAAATCCCTGACCAAATGCTGCCTTTCTTACGGAAGGGCACGGGCAGAACAAAACATTTCATTCTCCTCCTCAAACCAGTATAATGCCAGTCTCACATCCAACAAGCAGAAAAGGTTTTTTCTTTCACTTACTCTCCCTTCCCTCACTCATTCTCCACACCCCCACCCCCCTTAACCCACCTCCCCCTCCACCCCATCTCTTGCCTCTTTTAGTGCCTACAGCCAATGGCCCCCTTGAGTGTGTGAACAAGAGAGATAATTTAATAAAGAAAATCCAATCTTCCAGTTTGGGGAACAAAGTTGGATTTGAATGAGTGCAGTATGGCTGCACCCTTTTCTTTCTTTCTTTCACCCCCCCGCACCCGCATTATAATTTCATCGCTGAAATCAAAGAGATGTCGAGGTAGCCTCTTTTATAGACACACAGCCCTTCTAGCCGTCCATGTCCAATGGGTTTTTTTTTTCCCCAGTTAGTAAGCTTCAAAATTCAACAAAGGCCTGCAGACGCCACAAACCTGCAAAGTTACTGGACCAAGACTGGACAAGTCTGGTTATATCATGTTGATGCTTCTCTTTGTGATTATCTATTCGTGTGTATCTGTATTTATGTGTTTATCACGTACGCTAGCAGGCAAATGTTTAAATTTGACAAATCTAAAAAACTTTGATTTAGCAATGACATGGAACGTCAACTTCAAAGTATGCCAGACATATTTGCAAGATTAAAGAAACAATGTGATGACTTGGACAAAACAAGGACTTAAGGATAAACACTTATTAAAATCTGATCATTATTAGGATATTTAAGAGATTATTTAAAAACTAAATCTTAGGCAAGTTTTTTTTTTTTTTTTTTTTTACTTTTAACAACAAAGTTGTGCATTTTCCTCCCTAAATGGTTTAGACTTCTGTCTTTTTCTTTCTCTCTGTTGCACCGATAACACACTATAATAAAGCAAAAACAGTTTCCATGTGTTCGAAAACTCTGGACTGTTAATGTGTACACGTATGTAGGTAATTGTGTATGTATTTTTACACACTTTAATTACGAGCAGCATTCTTGGCAGCTGGTCTTAGCAGCTGGTCTCTCTTGAAAATATAAACTCAAATCAATGGGCCTTAAAAGTACAGGAAAAAAGACATATAAAATAAAAAAGTTAAGTAAAATGTGTGTTGTATTATATCATATATCAGATGCGGAGTGCGTACATATGCATATTGAAAATTATCATATAATTATGAATATTATCAAATGACGCTCTGCTGTTTTTCAGCCTTTACCGTACATTTAAACATGGTCATTTGTTAGCTAAAAGTGCTACAGCAACCCCATAGAAAATCGTGAATATTCATGATTGAGGAATGCGTCGTTAAGTGCTTGAAATAATTAGACATACCTTACACCTTCACAGACTGCCAAGTGTATAAAACAGCAGTGGAAAAAAAAGAAAAAGCTTGAAAAATCTAAACCTGGTGACTCATCGAAGTTGCATTTATCACAATGTTTCCCTATTCTCTAGCGACTGACTCTTAGCGTTCTCTCGCCAAACTTCGAATGACTTTCAACGTAAAGAGGCGCAGACTGTCGAGAACTTTTCAAAGTCTGATGCAGCCCCAGCTGACGTGAGTGGGGAGCCAGCGCGGTCAGAATGCGGTGGGCTGCAGACGGAAAGTGTGTCAGGTCCCTCAGTGAGTATGATTCTCGCTGCGCCGCGGCGCTCTTGCATATGTAAAGCATAATAATGGGGTCCTGTGGGAGCCGGAACCGACGCGGCCGTGAGTGAGTCGGAGCAGAGACGGGGAGCACGAATGACGAGAGGAAGGGGCAGAGGAACTACACAGCGGTGAAGCGTGTTGCGCAACAAACGGGAAAAGTAATTGCCAATTGCACAACTGTAGATCTGTAGTCGCAATTTAAGTTCGCTGTAGCGCCGGCGATTCTTCTTGGGGAACGGAAGGAAAAAAAAACGGAGAGAATTCGTCTGTGCTTTTAAGCACGGCATTTCCCCTACAGACGGCGAAAACAGAAAACTGATCAATACTTAAGCACAGCACCTTCATGACTGGTGGGGGGGAGGTCTGAAGGAGAGGGAAAAAAGTGAACACTTGTCCATGAGTCACTCCTCTCATCTTTTGTTTTGTGGTTAGAAAAGAACACTGCACTCTCTCATGCGGATGAAAACCGTAGTCGTCTCGCACTTTACAAGCCTGAGGTCGAAAAAGTCACTGTGGATGCATGTCGTCATGCAAACAAACAGACTATCTAACAAATAAACCAGAGGGGGTATCGTGCACCAGGTGAACACATTCGTATTGACTGCTAGACAGCTGGTCAGTCATTAGTGCCGTACTGCAGGCAGACTTCAATTTCATCTGTCAAGGTGGCAGTAAACCTACACGAGTGGAAAAGTGAAGACTTTATCGACGCACGTTTGGGCCGTCAAGTGGGCTCGCTTGGCCGTATTGCCACCGTGCTCTATATGAGAACATGTTATAGACAAATCAGCATGCCATAATGAAGACTTATCGACGGCCCGCGCTGCCGTAATGATGGTATTGACTAAACGCACAGAACTATTATTTGTATTTCTCAAACGGCTTGGTATTGCGGCGCAAATAAACCTGAAGGCAAGTATCTGGACACGTAAGATTTTAATCCAAGGTAGTGCTTGTCCACCAAAAAGGTTCTGGTTCTAGAACCAGTCTCATTTGGACAGGACAGAACCAAGGTTCAGTAAAAACAGAACGAACTGCATTTTCTCATGTAACCAGCAGAACGAGCAGATCGGGCCAAAACAAGCTAAATGGCAGGCTGTTCCGGTGAAGATCAGAACACTTACCACTTCCGACTAGCATTTGGTTCTTGCCGGAAACATTTCCCTGTTAAAATGGGCGGTAGTGGTCGCCTACAGATTGTCTAGGGTTCAAATTCAACTCCCTCCTACTGCAAGTACCATCACCATTGAGCCCCTGAGGAAGACCCGAAGTGCCAAGTTGCTCCAGGGCAACTGCCCTGCAATTTAAAAAATGGAAGTTGTTCTGGATAAGAGCCTCTGGGTGTGTTCACATTTTGAAAGTGAATATGAGTGTCATTGTGAACACACCACAGCACAGCACACAGTGCACCACAACGAAATATGACCTCTGCAATCGACCCATCCGTGAAGGAGACATGGGCAGTTAACAAAGGCAGCACCTGGGGAGCAGTGCTTGGGGACGGTACCTTGCTCGTCAGTATCTCAGAGGCAACTTTACCAGTCTGGGATTCAAACCGGCGACCTTCTGATCACGGGGTGAACGCCCTAATGATACACTACCATTTTGCGCCTTTTAGAGGGTTAATCAGCATCTTTTACCTATAATATGTGAACAATGCAAGAAATTGTAGCCCAGTGCAACAAACCAAATGAAGAGCATCTCGGGAGGTAACCTCAGTTATACAGCGATCTGCTAATTAATCATCTTTGTGTCGTAAACAGGAATTGCTCACGATTCTAAAATAATTATTTTATCCTATTATGAACAATGCCATTTAGTATTGGCTCACCGTATCACTTGATTTCACTCTCTTATGCAGACGTGCCTACTTGCAGTTTCCTGTTAATCGTAAAACTAAGGAAACTTTGTATTAGTAAATTAGTTAGGTAGGTTAGGTTGTAAAGATTACAGTGTGTCAATTAGGTAAATTCTGAACATTTGTATTCCACAACAAGAGATAAATCAACTATACACAATGTAACAATTTAAAGTACAGGAATGATATACAGGGTTCTTGCAGGTTTCAGTAAGTTAAATTTAAGACCTTTTAAGACCATTATGAGTAAAATTTAAGACCAACACAATGCATTACTAAAAACATTCGAATGACAGCAGAAATTCCCAAAACTTTCTATTTTTATTAATTCAGTATTAAAACAGAATCAAAATATCAGAAACTCACTCACTCTACATTATCTAGTCTATTAATTATCCTACTGGAATCAACATGTTGAAAGCTGAATATGAATATACAATTGGCATGCTGAATATGAGTGTGAATCTGGCATGCACTAGTCTACTCGTTTTCACCCCATGCATAGGATATGTGCCGACTGAAAAATCATTAGGCTTTCATTTCCACAGGATACAATGCTATCGCACAGATCACACGATATACTGCTCTATCTGTGTGTGAGCTGGTCAGTGCGTGAACACAGAATAAACAGCTAGCCAAACTCGTTCAAGAGCCAGGGACGTGAGCGCATTGCTCCATTACTTTCTGGCTTCAAAGTTGACCGGTGAAAAGCGAGTAAAACTGACACAAAACGTACTGTACAAAATAAACTTACAGCCTGACTCATAAGTTATCTTTCATTTCCATAGGATACAATGCTATCGCACAGATCATACAATATACTGCTCCATCTGTGTGTGAGCTGGTCATTGCGTGAACACAGAATAAACAACTAGCCAAACTCGTTCAAGAGCCAGGGACGCGAGCGCACTGCTCCATTACTTTCTGGCTGCAAAGTTGACAGGTGAAAAGCGAGTAAAACTGACACAAAATGTACTGTACAAAATAAACTTACAGCCTGACTCATAAGTTACGGAGATCGCTAGGTTAAACCAGCCTAATACAGTGACGTAAGCTTAGCTCTAACAGACCACTTAGCAGGCTAACTGAATCGTTGGCTGAACAACGCATTGCATTAACCATACAAAGATTAGCATAACACTCTAATCGCTAACACTTATTTTCGAGTGAATGAAGAAACATTGTTCACTAATATTACGTCTACAGCAAAGAAATGTGTCAACTAAAGTGAGAGACAGCTCATATACTTACAGACACTGCTGTCGAGGGCATGAGGAAAAAATATCAATTAGCCTATAAGGTTGGTATTCTGTGGGACATTGATAGGGAACGGTGCTTAAACTTTGCAGCGAGCCTCATGCGCGCGCTTGCAGTGAAACCTATTTCAGACCTCGCCCGAGGTTAATGCCCGATTCAGTCGCTCCGTCCTATATCAGTGCACTACATAGGGTGTAATATCATCAGTTGTGTGTCCTATATAGTGCACTATATATACAAGGATGTGGAAGGCGTTTTCTGATTGGCCGATAGCTTGCTAATCCAAGGATTTTCTGCGGACAACGCTTCTTGGGAATGAACGGAGGCAAGAATTTTAAGACTTGGGTAAATAAAATTTAAGATCTAGGACGAAAATCTGGGCGTTTTTCAGACATTTTAAGGCCTTAAATTTAACTTTCTGAATTTTAGACTTTTTAAGACCCCGCGGGAACCCTGGATATAGCACTTAAAAAAATAAGACATTCCTTTCAAACATTTTAAGGAAAAAATAACATCTAATTTAATCAAATGGCACATAAACACAAGTATAGCAGCAGTCATCTCATTTCCAAAATCCAAAGTAGTAAAGTGTGAACGGAAAACGGTCTAAAACCTAATCTGAGCTGAAGTGGACCAGCGTGTCCCCTTTCCAACACTTTGCGAACCACTTCTAGATTGCAGAGGTCAGTTTCTTTAAAGAGTTCTATACTGTAAAAACACCCTCTGATAAATGGCGTAAATGCAAATGTAAAGAGAATTGGCACAGCAAAAAAAAGCCCTGGGAAAAGGTTATTCTGAACGCCGAGGGCTCATTTTCCAAGCCTTCAGTGTTCCTCTAGCAAATGCCCGATTGCAGATGGCATCAACAGTACAGGAGCTCATTCAGACCATGCTGTTAGTAATATGAAAGGCAAATGTGACCTTGGCACCGATGTGGCCTCATGCCACCCTGCCAGATGATGCAGCAACGATTCTAGTGGAACACGAACAGCGCTAACACCAACAGCACGGGAGTTCTCTTTGCTCTGTAACGCATGCACAGGCTGGAAAGCGCGGTGCAGCTCGTCTGCCGCTAATGGAGGCCAGGGAGAGGAGCGAGGCTGAGTCGATGGTGCTGGCATGCGCCGGACACATTAGTGCTGACTCCGCTCGTGACCTCCTCTCTGCCGATTGGCTCGGGCAGCTTTCGCTGCCGCTCTCGGACTCGCTCGTGCCCGTGGTCCTCCTCGTCGAAGGTTTCCGGATGCAACCTATCCGTCTTCCCTCATTGTGTGCCGAGGTGACAGCTGGCATTCAGCTGTTTGTAAAAAGCCCTTTAAAAAAAAGAGAGAGAGAGAGAGAGAGAGAGAAAGAAAAAGCACGCCGGGGCCTCCGTCCTCGGCTACATTAAAGTAATTAGCTGCCAAGCAAGTCGAAAGCACCCCCCGCCGAGTGCCAGCAAGACTGCCGATTGAAGCCGGCATCCTGTTTGACACATCTGGGCAAGGGAGAGTAATGAAAACAGCTGCTTCTGCCCATATGGCATCCAAAGGCTGGCAGAGCGGCGGCGCGCCGTGCCAACCGTAGGCAAATTATCCATCATTAATCCCGGGATCTGACCGGCATACGAGTCGCTGCTAATCAAAACATCTGGGGGTGGTGGCACAAGGAGGAGGGGGAGGCCGCGTTGTGTGGCAAAAGGGGGACGTGTGGCGGCTGTTCTCCAAAAAGGCGCCTGCTAGATTTAAGGTGGGAGGCCGCAAGATGCAGTCTCGACCAAATGTAAAGTGCCACTGCGAATGCAGAACCAATTACTAAACTGAACCATGTGTTAAATATTATTTGCCATCCTTAAAAAGCAGAGAAAATTTGTTGATAGTCGTTAATCAAATGGAATATTTGGACCTGTTGACTAAGGCTGGGTTTACACTGTTTACGCCGCATTATACATGTGTCTGGACACACGTAGTTTGAGTCTTCCGGGAAAAATTGGTATCGGGGGACTTGACAGTACATGACTAGGTATTTTTACACTAACAATGCAAAATTATTACTTTTACCAAATTCAAATATGTAAAATCATGAGTCTAAAGCTAGAAAGATTTCGTGCCCACTAAGAATCAAAGGTAAACCCATGTCTTCTGCTCGCTACAATACGACCTCTCTGAGCTGCCTATACAACTGTTATTAATTGGCCACTTATGAACCATCTCTCTCTCATGAATAATATTGTAGCCCTCCCTGCCAGCCTTGTGCCGTTTACAGGATTAACCGTGGGAACCTAACATTTGACTTTTAAATGCCGTCAGCTTTTGAAATCCATGCACGGTAAACTTCTACTTGTAAAGAAATCAATGCCCGGCCACAATTTGATTAGCTGCAAATTGCCCTCACATTTGTTTCTGCGTTTGTCTATTGCGTGTCCTTTTCGCTCATAGGCTGGCCCGTTCAAACCTGGGCTTCAAATTCCCTCAGAAAGTCGGTGACATTAAAATGTCCTTTGATGTGCCTTCTCCAAGCGGGGAATATAAACAGTAATAGCGATTCTTTAACTTAATGCTTTTCCGGGGATCAATAGCTCTTAAATGCTACAGTGGGACAATTAAAAATAAAAGGGGGGTTGCTGGAGTTGGAATCAGATTATACGCCGTTGCCCCTAGCTGGCCCTCAAAAGCACAGTATGGTTTCATCACCAGTCACCCGCACGGCACTCGGGGTCTGCGCACAGCCCATTCATATGCAAGGCCGTCTGCATTCAAAAGCTTTCAAACTCCTCCCCCTCCAGTACGCCGTCCAATCAGAACGCACAACCGGTGCATCCAAGTGCCGGACCGGATATCCGGCAAGGTCAGATCAAGGACGCAATGGCCGTTCATGAATATTTACAGCAACGCAAAAAAGCCCCACATTATTCCGAGAGCTAATTCAAACGATTTTCCATTAAGGCAGGCGGAACGCGCAAATCTATTTTGCACAGCTAAAAATGGCTCCCCGTAATCACGTCTTTTTTGGAATCGGATCTTTCTGGGAAGGTGGTGCTGGCGCGGGTCGGGAGGTGGCCCGAAACCCCAATCCCCCCCTCCTCCCACCTTTACCGATGGCTTCCGCTGTAATGTCAAACTCGGGTAATAATACAGCTGTAACTGGAGGCAGGAGCATGATGAGCGCCAGCCCCTGACAGACACGGGCAAATCCAACGCAATTAGCCCGGCGGCGGCAGGTGCTGCCTGCCTCGGCCGCGTTAACACGTCTCAGGTTTCTCCCTGTAATGGCCACAAAGTGATCCTAACTTTCAATTAACACATTTCCCCTGCCTATACGGCCCCCCGCCAAATGCTGGCGTCTCCACCCCGGCCATTACGTGACGTGCGTGGGTGGGTGGAACCGAGGTGGAGCAAGCCAAAGTTACATCTGTGCACACAGAGGATGAATAAGGCTCTTCTTTCTAAGCTTCGAATGCCATGTGGCTCTGCTAAAAATGAGCAAATTCAAAAAAATCTAAATCATGCATGTGGCAAAAATGAGAATAGCTGCAGACTCCAGGAAATAAGCCAAAATAGGATTCAGTTGACTCAAATATCAGTCTCATGCTCAAATGTCACGTTCAACTAGTTGATTCAAAGATTGCAACAACATACAATTTTCTTCTGGCCTTAGCTTTAATTTCTTGCAACAAATTTTGGTATCATTCTGTCACACACTGTGAACAGGTTACACTGTAACCTAAAGTTAGATCAACTTCTATTATGAGGGAGTTGGTGGTCTAGTGGTAGGATACTCGCCTCTGGACCAAGAGGAAGTAGGTTCGAGTCCTACCACCAGCACTACCATCACTGGGTCCCTGAGCAAGGCCCTAACCCTCTGGATAAGAGCGCCTGCTAAATGCTGCAAATGTATATGATCGTTCATCAATCAACTGACAAGTGACAAGAGAAGGAGGCAAGACTGGAAGTGTTAGATCAACTGACAGGCAAGTAGATGCAGGACACTTCCAAATAACCTTGAACTGGTTTACAATAAAGTTCCCGAAGACTAGCAAGTAGAATAATCAATAGGGATGGACGATATCGGAATCGGTCACTGGCATCGGACTGATGCTTAGATTTGTCCGACATTTTATGCCACATTTACTATATGCTGAAAAGGCAGCGCTTGGGCTCGGTGTGTCCAAAGTCCAAGGTAGGATCTTATATGGCTCGTGCCTTCGGTGTTAAAATGTATACCATTATTTTGTGCCATAATTCTGAGCACGCTGTGGAACGTGAGCAAAATCTCTGGTCTTCATGCGCTCAAGTCTGCCTGCACCTGCAATCTTTTTTAACAACTAACTAAATTGCGTATTTGCCTCACTTAGTGAATGTGAGGTCGCACACGAGCTGAGTCCTGTGCCGCGGACTAGTGCACTTAATAGTACAGTAGGCTCTCATCTCATTTCTATGCGGTAGTATTCATCTCAGGAAATAGCCGGGTTATAGCTTAACCACTCTCTACGCACTAGATAGTGCACATGAAGTGTCACCACGTGGGGTGAGAAGTGACTTTCTTAAAACATTGTGCACTACGCTCAAAATGTGGCGTTGTTTTTGTGCCAAGATTCAGAACATGCGGTGGAACTTTAGTGAGCAAAATATGTTGTCTTAACACGCTCAACTCTGCCTGCCTGGCAACAATTATGTTGACTTGATAACACAGCAGTTAATAAGACTCAGATCGGAAGATTAACTGGGAAGAGCATCCATCAAAGGCCATGTAAAAATGTACAGTGTGAGTCCACCTTTAGAATACCAAATACATAAGAGATGGCTTGGGTGGACCATAACATTACTGGCCACATACATATAAACAACATCTCAAAATGCAAAGACAATTAGCTTACTCAAACCATAAGAAAACTCGCCCCATTCTCCCCCCATTAATCACATTCAGTCTAACAACTTTGTTGAGAGAAATTCAAATACCTTTCTGTATATATAAGTTTACACAATGCAATCTTACAGCAAAATAATTTGCAGACTAACTTCATAAAGGAGACAGTGCTTTAACAAGGCCATTGTAAGGGTGAGAAAAACCTGCCTTATTTGCACAAGTCCTTACATTATACTTATGCGAACAGAACTAAGGTAAAGAAACTGGCTAGTTACTGATGATAATTAGCAAATGAGAATCATGTACACTTACACTGAGCAAAAAACCAAAACAGCAACAAATCTTTCTCAGGCTGGTTTCACTAAGGCTAATTTGAAAAAGTTCTGGACATGCTGTATGTATTTTGTGAACTTGCGTGAATCCAACACAGCTTGTAACTTTCATTTTAAATCACGAACAAGGGTCGCATTCAGAAGTCTGCATGGTCCAAGTTGAAAATGAATTGCAGTGAACCTAATTTGACTTCTTGCCAGCGATTTTAGCATTTGCATTCATGTGAATCCTCATCGTTCCAACCTCACCCGTCCTATTTTACGCCAATTCATTGCCTCGTTCATTGTCATTGTCTTATGTAAGGAAACTATGAACAAACATAACTGCTTAATTTAGTATCACTTTTCAAGAAAGGTGTTAAAAACATACCATGAAGGCAAAACAGCGGCGACACAGACCCTAAAGCAAGTCTAACAACAGAACCTGTTACCAATTAATTGGCAAAACGGTGAAACAAATGTGTAATTTCACCACCATGTTTATTAAACGAACTAGACAAGGTTAGCCATCGGGCAGAGGAGGTAATTACAGCGCCTTTACAGTTCAACGTATATTCTGTCAAGTCTTCTTCCGAGGAGCCTGGAGTGTTCACCAAAAGCTGTAAGAAGTCTTTATGCTCAAAACTGACATCACACAGAATAACACAGGCTAAGTAAGTATGACCCAGTCTGGAACCTGCCTTTATCAGTACGTCGAAGGCATTAGGCACTGGGACTTGGGATAAAGCAAGGGAAATGAAAGCTTTAGTACATCAGTCTAATTCTGCAAAATTAACTTCATATCAAACGGCTGCATCTGTTGAAGTGCGGCTCTCTGAACCCTCGGCTTGTTATTAAAAGACCCAACGCGCCACCGAGACGTGTGTCGCTTTTGAATCACGACTCTTCAAGGCCCTTCAAAACGGAGGTGAAGCGACACGGCGAACCTAAAAAACTCGACCCCTCTCCCAAATTGAGTTTCTTGGTTGACATAAAAGGGGAGGAATTGTGCTCCAGTCGACGGCAGCCGTGCTGATATATACTGGAACACAGGCGGCCGCGCAGTGAATGTTCTCTGCTCTCGGGGGACAAGCAGTCACCAGTGTTGTCCTGGTTCTATCACTCCATTGACCTTGTTTGAGGGGCAATGATAGCATGCAGACGCTTTCGCTGAGCTTCCCGGGAAAAGAAAAAAAATAAAATATCCTGCCGGTCCCAGCAGTCCCTGGATAAACACGGGCTTTAATGAAAGTTGGGTGTAATTTGCTCTTTGCCATCTTAACTGTAGTTATTACTGTTTTAAATGGATACATCTGTCTGTATGAAGTCTTTCATTACCTTTGCTCATTACGGGGAACATTGCATAGCTCCCCGAGGACATGCCTTTTTACGTGCTCATCTGCTGGAAATGCACTTTAATGTGGCAGAATTCGACGCCCGTCTCAAAACAAATTTGTCAGAGCCAATTAAAAATATAACTAAAAGGAAGCAGAATCTCATGCATTCTCTTTCTATGTTTATATATTTATTTATTTCACACTTCCCGCTTCTAGGCGCACGGCGGCGTGGAAGCTGTGGAATAGTAATTGCTGGTCAAAATGGACAAGAAGGAACATAATAAAGTTCACTTTTAGAATTAGTAACCTAAGTGGGCGTTGAACAATGAGATGGGGAACAGGGCAGTAAAACGCAAGAAGCCCTATCATGAGCCCTTACACTATAGAGAAAACAAAATCTACAGTAAAGCAGCTTCTACGGATAGTAACATTTACTGAATTTGGTGGAAGCTATTATCCGGACAGACTTCCACATAATAACTATAGAGACAGTTTCCCAGGAGCAACTTGGGGTTAAGGGCCTTACTCAGAGGCCCAATAGTAGGCCCCAATCTTAAAATTTCCAGCACAGGGCTTCACTGCTTCAATGTTATCAAAATAAATCACACTTAAACAAGTTGAATGTATTACGTGAACTGAAGCCTTAAATATAAACATGCTATGCAACATTAATTATATATGAATGGTGATAGAAACCTGCACTACCTAACTTGCATTAATTGCAAAGAACCTCCCTAAACTTCTTGTTAGCCATCATAGCTTTTGAAATCTATATACGAAACCCATTACCAATTCTTCCAACCTCAATCATTTCTGCATCATCTTTTCACAGATCCTTTCTATGAAACCGTATTTAGTGTGCAGGATATTTGTATTTCGGTGATACTGCCTCTTCTGCTATGTAGGGGGACTATAAACAAACATCACTTCTATGAAGCCATATTTATGGTGTAAAAAAATTCATATTTCAGTATCACTGCCTCTTTTCTTGTCCTATGCATGGTAATAACAAACAAATATCACAAAGGTGTATTGTCTGTAAGGGAGATTTAAAAATGATCCAATCAAAGCAAAAGAATGGCACAACACTAACCTTAAAACAAGTCTATACCATAATTTTGAGTGAAGACATCAGAAGCTGCTACAAACTGACGATGTGAGCAGCCCCTTAGTGGTCACCGTTACTGGTCCAGGATTTAAATCAACGACCCTACGATTACAAGAGCAAAGGGCCAACCTTTACTATATCACTGCTCCAGCAGGAAGTGCTGTGTTCAAAATTCTGAGTAGCATCTGGCAGTCTACATCATCCAGCCTAAATGGGCTGCAATGAACCGACTTTCATTTCTACTGTTTTAGCATTTACTTAAACTTAAGGTTTGCACTGCATGTTAAAAACCACATCTTTAAAGCTATATATGCATCGAATATTTAATGATACTTCACTGACATTTTCAAAGGTAGATTTTAGAAACATACTACCAAGACTAAAATACTGAAATCACACAGATGCCACAGAAAGACTAGCAACAGAAGGCACTGAAATACTCGAATGGACAGGCTTATAAGGACAACTCGGCCAGAATGCAAGCCGTCAAAGATAATTGAGGGTGGCTGTTTGACTGACATATGACTGCCAGGCCGTGTCTGAGTTACAATGCTACGGAAAAACAGGTCCATATTCCTGCTTAGGTTTCTCTCTTCAAGTTCTAGTGCTGGACCGGCTCACGATCAGAGGTGACGGCCCCCTGACCTGCAGCTTCCATCTACAAACAGTCCATGACTTCACATTGCTGAGTGCTTGCACATGTTGGGTCACTTGGACTAACCCATTCCTCCCTTTCCAATGGAATCCAGGTGGACCGAACACCACTGAAACACTGACGGGACAAGAACCGTCCAATGAAATGTGACTTTTATTCGAAATGGGAACGTTTCGCCGTTCACAACAATTATTACACCGGTCCGATCCTGACCTTGGCGTCGGTCGCGACGGCGGTTCTTCGGAACGAGCTTCCAGCCCTACACATGCGTGCACTTACCGTAATTACACTGATAATGTGCATTTTACTGCGTCTGTGTTTTTTGATGGTCACGCGTGCACAGCGGCTAACCGCTGCAGCGATTAAGCAAACAATGCGCAAACAAGCGCTGGGAATGATCTGTAGAAGGCCGTTAAAGTCTTCCTTCCAACATTCTTTTCGCTATTATTTAACCGAATTATTAGCTTCCTTTCAAAAATATTACCCACATTTATTTAATCGTGTTTGCACAGCTGTGCAGTTCAGCTGCACATACCTGCAGACTGACCCAAGGTTTTCCTGATCTTCAGGACCCTAGAATCCAAATATGGCTTTGATCAGAGCCTTGACATGTGTGTACCTCAGCGTTCCTCGAGAGAGAATAAAGACTTCGGCTGAACCGGTGCCACATTTTTATTTTTTGCTATTTAAATTGGCAAAATGTTAATTTTGAGGAAAGATCCAGGGCTTTTCTTTGCCTCAATGCAAATAACATTATCTATAATTTGTAAAACGTGTGAAAAATGGGTTCTCTGTCCTTAAAGTCTGGATGAAAGAAAAAAAAAAAAAAAAAATCCACAACAACTTGTTTGATTTATTATAGATGAGGCCACCAATTGTGATTTGGGAAAGCAGGAACATATTGGGAATCTAGTGGATGTCATAGCAGCCTCAAACACTTATAATCGTGATACCTATCAGATACCTGATACCTGGTTTCCATCGAAAAATCTGTGAAAACGGTACTCACCTAAATGCTGCGTCCTTGTTTTCTCTTCCAAAAAAGAAAAAGGTCGGCCCCAAGGACACAACACAGCCTTCCCTGGGAGGTAGATGAGCTGTGAATAAGCAGAGAAAAACACAAAATCAAGAATAGTCATTACAACACATCTTTCAATAACACTGAAAACACAATCGTCCTACCATCCGAAGGCAGCACGATACCTAAAGATAGTCATGATGAGGGCTAAACTATTCCAAGTTCAATCTAGTTCAAATGCTTTTCCACAAAGCAATAACATGTTAAAAATGTTTCCCCGCTGAATGAAGTCATATTGAATTTAGAGCTGTTGAGCTGATGATAAAAGCTGGTTTCCAGTAAAAGCATGTAATCAGTGAATCTGAACAGGTAAACGTGTTCAGAAATGGCTGCTGCTATCTTCTCGAGCTATTTACGGACCTGTTTGTCACTCACAGGCCACAGAGTAAAACGGCAATGAAATAAGGTTTGATTTGGTCTCTGCAAACAGATTTCATGGAGTATATCATTTCTCTAGGGTTCCAATTAGACGCATTAAAACCAGGGATGGGCCGATCGACATTTTTTCAGTTCCGATCCTACGCTACACAGCTTCCAATACCGATATAGATTTCGATACCATATATCTTTGTACATTAAAATTATTTAGTGATCCAAGTTCCGATATCGATACTTAGGCTTTGGGTATCGTCCCGATAGCAGTTTTTAAACTTTACAAGCCTTAAGAGAATTTTTTAGGCTTATTCCAGTGTGTGTGTGTAAGTTAGTCATACATTGTTGCATTCAGAACGTCCTGTACTCAGATTTGTCATAGTTTGATGTGTAAATGCTGACAGAAAACTGATACAAAAACTTGTCTGTAGATTTTTTTTTCACTTTTTAAGCTTTGTGAAGTATAAAAGTGCTGGAACTGTAGACATAACTACCAGAAACAGTAAGAACAATGTGTTCTATTGGCTTGTAGAGTTTATGTAAAGATATTCTATGGTTTAGTACTATGAAGACAAATAAGGGTAGGAATCACTTTATCCATTTGTAATCCATCTGGATATAGAATAAAATTATTTGATAAATAATGAATGTTTATTTTTTACTCTCTAACATTATAGAACGTAAAACTATATTCTGATTAACTGAAAATGAAATACTGAAGTTTTTGGCAATTTGAGCCAATTTGGACTCATTTGGGCCTATAAGTCATTTTGGACTGGTTTCTTGGAGAGAACATTTTTGACGAGGGCCACACAATAACACGACTAACACGCATTCCGGAACACACTGAAAAAGTAAACGGCAGTATTGTGAGTAGAACGCTGGTTGTTTACGTTATTTATCAGCTAAAAGATAAGTCTGTAATAAGTTTGACTGAACTGCAACACTTGAATGTTGGACTTCCCTGTGAGAGAGACATGCGCAAACAAATACAGCAGCGAGGAAAACAGAGACTGCGAGCGAGAGCTGGCGTTTTTAAGGAAATTAAACAGTATAATTGCGTGATTTGCTTTTGGGGTTGTAATGTGTTGCGCTGCTTGTTTTGCTCATTGTCATATCAATATGTAGGATTAGCACAAATGATGAACAATAAACCAGCTTTACCACAGCAACACTTCCGATGCATTACGAATTGAGCCTGCGCGCATACGCAAACATAGATAAACCTACAATTTACAGATCGGCTCCAGAGATCGGCCCAATGCCACCATTACCCGGTCCAGCTATGTGTCATTATCGGACCCTAATTGCTTCCTAATTAAAACAACCAAATAAGGTCATAGACTAACCAATACACATTTCACCTGAACACTCGTAACTCCCAGTTTAAAATAACCATTTTGCCAGCAGTGACAAACTAGCTGTGTGAGGTCCATTAACACCAAAACATTAGAACCAGGAAAACAATAGTTCATACAGGGATCAAAAGGTGATTACAGGGGTGTCTGAGCAGGCAAGACAAATTTAGAACCCTTTAGCCAAAACAGGCTTTGTACACTATAATGAAGTTGTATACTATACTGTCTGTCTTTCTGGTGGGTCTACGGCTTTAGCAACTGTAGCAAATTATCTAAACTAAGCAAGCATTAGCTCTCCACACTAACTTGAGACACCTGAAGATTTTTTGGAGACTGTCTGCACTTGCTGGAAATCCTGATACCATATGGAACCGCTGAAAAAACTACTACTATAAGAAACAACAAGTGAGGCACAAAGTTGCAATGGAATTAACTAAAGCCTACAGAACTGCCACACAAAGCGAAAATGGATCCGTCCGTGGACTCAATCATAAAGATTCACAGCTCATTGCAGTGCTTCATGAGGAAAACGACTTGCTAATTTTCAGGGACAGTCTCCCTGAAACAACCTGGGTTTAAGGGTCTTGCTTGAGGACCCGGTGGTGATAGTGATAGAGGTATGAGTTGAACACAACATACCACAACGAAGAGCATCCATGAAAAAGCAATGGATAGCTAATGTGGAGCAGTGTTTTGCTCATGGGTACTTTTACCAGTCCAATCACAGGAATAATTCGCTAACCACTGCATAGAAGGAGGTATAGTGCCCTTTAAGGCAATATTGTTCTTTACGAAATGAAAAGACAGCTGCCTCGTCATGTGCGTCACACGTGAGAATGTCAAAAAGGATAAAAAATTCCATAACTTGGCATAGGCAGTTGAATAATCATGCCCCAATTTATAGACGTGATCCTCTAAACAGCAAGTCATGGAATGAAACAGTCAAGTAATTCGTTTAAACTCTCTTCCAAGAGGACTTTGCATTTCTCTAATTATAATCTCTAAAGTGGATTATAAATTTGCCATGACAACTGCTCCGGCTGCCTACACCCCAACTTTCCTCTTCCCCCTTTAGAGTCTTTTCACTTGTCTATTAGACGGTTTAATTTTGAACTCCGCGGAATGGATTGGACCCTGTGCGGGGAAGGGAGTAGCCATTACGCCGCAGACGACAAACCCTGTCAGTCAGGCGACTGGAGCTTATCGCTGAGGGCCCGATGAAATAAACGCCGGCTGCTGACTCCTCCGATTTTACGGCCCTCTTCGGTGTCACCCCGTGTGCCTTCCTGCAGATTGAGATATTTGCAAACTGTCATCTCCGATAAATAGCTGTCTGCAGTGACGGCGCTCGTCGTCCCCCAGGTCCTGTTTTAAGGAGTCCCCCCCCCAACGTTTCCTTCATCTCCTCTGACGAGCTGGAAATGTGCGGATTGGGCTCGGCTTTGTGACAAGTGAGGGCCAACAGAGGACGACGCCCCTTTTTCCCACCGCCACACGTCCCATGCTATCCTTCTCTGTCCCATCGCTCAGCACATACAGACACTCCTTATGGTTATTAGTTATCTGACATGCTGCAATCATTGAACTCTATTAGGCGTGGCAAATCCCTCTCTCCCCGCGTGTGGGATGAAATGGGCTTTGCCATACTTGCTCCTGCTGAAAATTAAAACGTGTCATGTCTGCTGTGGCCACAGAAGCGGGACGTGTCCGGATGGTCCCTCCGAATCATTCCTGGCAGCGCGTTATTTCATGTTCATTCCCATTAACGTCACAAACACCAGTCAGATAGCAGTGGTGGCTTTCAGGTGGGGTTCCCCCCCCCCTCTCTGAGACCTTGGGAATATACCAATATAAGTATCATAAAGAAATAAAGGGAAGGAAGAAGTGATGCAGATTTTGATGTTTAGCAATTAGAGACATTTTCACTCAGCCTTGGTGAAATCTCTTTCGATTAAATAATGTGGATAGCGTTCTGATGAGAGGGCACAAGAGTGTTTGAAGTGTCTTTGGCTTCATTACTGAACTCACAATTCCCCCAGGTAATAGCGTGCACTTCAATCAATCCCAAGTGTAAAATTAATCTACTATGCACCTAAGTATATTCAAAAGTTGGCATATTTCAAGGCTTTGCCGTAGCAAGAGAAACATCCTCATGCCAACAATACCTCAAGCAGGAAAATATGCGCGCAAACATTTATATGAAATTTTTTTTTGCTTTCTAATGTTGCCATATTTTGCTGCAATAACACATACTTGGGATATTGCCATCTAGCGTTATGAGGAGCTGAAGAATCTCTACTTGATCTGAATGAAGGATTCTTACAAGTGCCGAGATCCTTATTCATTTTTTTTTTCCTTCATATTGCTCTAAACTACTGCATTTCAGGTATATTTCAGATATACAATGAACATACAAAAATATGCTTCCATACACACAAGCGCACACAATTATGTTTCGATTATGGTCAAGTTATGAGCCCCTAAAATTATGTTCAAACTTTACATCATTCAGAAGGGTTTATATAGTTTATAAAGGTTTACGCTAAACATGGCACAATACTACTTTATGTCCGATATAGGGCTGCAACAAATGACTATTTTTGTAATCGAGTAATCTATTGATTATTTTATCGATTAATCGGATAAAAAAAGTAAATAAAAATGACAACACATTTGCTTTTAGGCTTATTCTACTGTGAGTAGAAGTTAGACATACACGCTTTATGTTGTATTCAATTGAAAATGAAGAAACATGAAGTTCAAGGGTCATTTTGAACCAATTTGGCCAATAAAATTAGTTGCTTTTGGCCTTTCTGGAAGAGAACTGCATTTCCCACAATCCGCTGCGCACGCCTCAGAGCCACGTCACAATAAAGGGTTCAGCGCGTTCCGTTCCGGAGCGTTTTATCGAGTAATGGCACTTACAAACAGCATGCGTGTTTACATTGCAAAAAATGCCATTTATGCCTTTTTATGCATTTACTTCTGTTTTTGTGCACGGAATATCTCACAAATACGTCCACATACAGAGGGATCTAGTCTCGCCTTGACCGCGCCACTGAAAATACTGTGCGTCATTAATAAGCGTCTATGTGAAACACAAGCGGCGTATGCTGTAGCGATTTAAATGACTTAAACAAAGCTTCGATTCTAGAAAAACTGCCTCGACCATTTTTTGTAATCGAATTATTCGAATAATCGTTTCAGCTCTAGTTCGATATGATACCGATTTTGCAAATTTGGATATCTGAATACACAATACAGTGAGTCTTTTAGACAAAAACAGAAAATGTTTTTAAAAAAAGTCTAAATACATGACAGATTATTCTGTTATGCTGAAGCACATCCTTGCCTTAAATATTGTTTTCCAAACTAAAACAATATAATAACTAAACACCCACACCCATATACTAAATTATTTATTATTAATATAACATCTCAAATTATTCATAATTTTGTGATGGTTCCTAATCCTGCAGCACTAAAACCATCAGAAACACAGCGATTGCGAGTGAAAGCTGGTGTTAAGAAAATTAAACAGTATAATCGTGTGATTAACTTTTGGGACATTTGTATGCTGTGTTGCTAGTTCTGCTCACTGTCATATCAACAAGTATGAATTAGCAGAAATGTCGACCAATAAACCAGCTTTATCGCAGTGCCACCTTCTTTGTGTAACCAACTGAGCATGCACGCATTTACAGAACAGCTCCATAGATCGGCCCAATGGCATCAATAGCCGATCCAACTACTTAAGTCGTTATCAGACTGATCTCCAGTCCACATATTGCATCGGTCTATCTTTAGTTTAAGCAACGACCAATTGGTACATTTTTCTTGTTTTAAATAAATACTAGCCAATATTTAGCTCTAGTAATCTTTTCAAAGCCCAGATCTCAGCCCTTGAGAACCATTTGTTAAAATCCATATTCCCCAAGCAATAATCTTGGGTGTGTTATATATGGATGGGCTGGAATATCTGTGATATGCTGAATCTTGTTAGAACTGACGGTAACCTCTTACTGTAGTCCCTAAGCGAGAAAGCGCACTCTACTGATTATCACTTCTCAACTTTGGCTTTTACTTTCTTTGTTGCAACTCAAGTGCAGGAGTAAAATTTTGCGGGGGGAATTTTGTCTTCGTTGATTTTAAATGTAAATGTTATCAACTCTTTTGTTAGAGTTTGTGACTTTGGAACAGCTAAAGATTTGTTCAGTTTTAGTAAGGGCAATGGTCATTTGACAAGTTTCTCGCCACACGCGCTACATCACAAAACACTTTCCATTAGGTAACATTCTTGATAACTTATTTTTGCATGTCGAGTCAAAACCCTTAGGCAAACTCATTAAACATAACATCCAAGTCACAGTCACAGTTCTGCAGAGTTGTTGAAACATCTCAGAACAATCGCCTAATTGAAAATTACAGAAAAGCAAAAGCCTTGTTTAATAGTGTGAACCTTGAGAGACACTAATTTTTGACGCACCACTTTACAGTCGGCCTCATTAGATGCGACACCATTGATGTTGGGCTGAAATGTGGTATCAAATGTGGCAGGGGAAGTTAAAAAGGAGGTTAATGAGAGGTTTAACAGAGCCCAATGGAGCCACCACGTAAAAGGAGCAAGGGAGGGGGGACTAAATTGTAAAAAGGTTACGTCTGCCTCCATTAAAACGGTTCTTTCTGGCTCTCGGGCTCGACCTCTCTCAGTTACAACAGGAAATGCAGTGCGGGCTGTTAGCCAGCGTCACAGGGCTTTATGAGCTGGGTTATTACCACTGCTGCCCCACAGTTAATAGCCATACGATACACCCAGAGCACAATCGGCAGAGTCGCGATAATATCATAACCAAGTATTCACCATGGAGGCGTTTAAGATTTCCCTGATAAAAGTGAAACACTAGAGCGGCAAATTTGTTAATGCCATTAAACGATGTTACCAGGAACCAGGGCTGACAGAATACGATCCCCTCAAGGCCCAGCGGCCAGTGGAAATAATTCATAATGCAACGGCTATCAAACATGCCAAAGTTATCAGGTTCAAGACCTGTGCCAGTATCTCAGATCTCTGATTACTTAGGGCTCTAGACGAGATATTAGTGTTCGGACCACTAAAGAAAACGGCTCACTGAGCATCTGGCCATAAAATATAGTAGTCAAGTCAAACTCATGGGCTGTGAAACAAACACAAAAATAATCTCAAACTTCAGAGATCAAAAAATGGATTCGTATTTCATCCCCAACATCCTTGAAGCTTGCTTTGAAGTGAGGATCAGATATTCCATAAAAAAAATAAATTAATAACTAAACAAAGGCAGCGCCACTTTTAAGTAGCTAAAAAATTTCAGATTTCAGAAAGGAGTCAGAATTCTTAGATAAACATACGATAAAAAAACTAAACTACTCACACATAGTATCACATTTCAGCCCAGGGAAGAGGTGAACTTGGCTTTCTTTTTTTTGTAGCCCGGGGAAGAAAAAAAAAAAAAAAACAATTATGAAAGGTCAAGCAGTTAAGGCTATGAAAATCGATTGGAAAACTTAAGTGAACCTAAGTGTTGTGCAGAAAACCCAACAATTCTTCCTTCTTTGACCTTCGTTCCTTCTCTGAAACTCCCAGAAAGTAGAGGCCAGAGCTTTAAAAAAAGAGAGAAGAGGAACAATAAACACACCCCTAAAATGTAAGATATTTTTTATCCAAATAAAAATCACTGCCACTCCGGCAAATACGTTTCATGTCCAACAATTAATTGTCGTCACACGAACGCCTGCCTCAACACGCTGGCAATTGGCGAAGGGAACGGGGGCTGGACAACAACTTATCAGCATCAGCAAATGGGTCATAATATCCCCACAGGAGTGAGATGAAAATAGCTCGTCTTCAAACTGGCGTGTTCGGCGTTCGGTGATCAGCGTTATTACATTGGTGCTGGTAATGCGATATGTCACAGTGTTGCTAATACACTTCTGTGTGCTGTCATCTGGCTGTAATGCTTATCAGGGCCACTGTGCTCATGATTTGCCCTCTTGTCAGGGGCAATTATATCTGAATGTGACAGGGTTGAGGGCCAGGAGACTGTTATTACTGTTGGAGAGGCATGACGCTAGCGCGGCTCGGGCTCCTGTCGGCACAGGAGGGCCAGAAGGCACCGAATCAGCTCCTCCATTCCGGAGTTCAGTCGGGACCAGGTGAAGGACCCATTTTTGTGAGGAAAAGTGTCTTTAATGGCTGAAGTGTGGTGTGTTCTCCCTGCAATTGACAGACACGAAAAGGTTGAAGCATTTAGAATGTTGTCCAGTCTAGGAAAAGTCAATTAAAGCGGCCCCATTGGCAAAAAAGACAAAAGAAAGAAACCTGCAAAGCTAATACAGCGAAACCAAAGACGCACACTATTCACTGCGGCAAAAGCTGTTGGGAAATATTCAGTGGGACAATGTAGAGGTGACGCTACTTCAAAAGAAGGAAATCCAGCTTTTTTTCTTGGTCGATTCCATTGATTCAATCAACACTTGAAGCTGCCAATCTTGAATCTTCATTCTGACCTTGAGCGGCAAATGCTCCGCACGCAAAAATGTGACATTTGAATGAACTACTCTGCAGTGCTTGTCTAAAGTGACACCATTTTCAAACTTTTGCCCAGAGCTCTGATTACTCAAGTTAAAAACATCTTTGAAATGTCAAACGCACATGTGATTAAACTAGAGTCAAAGGAACACCTTAAAAAAAAAAACAAAAAAAAAAAAAACATTGAGATATTTGGGGGAAATCACTTTCAGACTGTCACCAAGGTGAATTCGGCATTCATTGCTGTCAAATTCTTGCTGGTAAAGTATTTACCGTCAGCTCCAGTCTCCTCTCAATTTCCGGGTTTGTGTACAGTCCCGTCTTTTGCCACCCCTTTTTTTCTGCTGCTGAAAACCAAGATATTTTTGCCCAAAAACAAAACTCCTTGCTGTGACCTTCCTGTCTCACAGAACACTGCAAATCCCCGCTCCCTCTGCCAGCTCTTACTCATTACTCCCTGTTTTAAAGAGAAGCTCCTCGGTCCTGGAGGCCTCATTACCGCTGGAAAAGACGCCCATGGGACAGGCGGGAAAAACACTGTGGGGACCCCTACTCTGGAGTAATCAGCCCACTAAACTCACACAAGAACCTCTACAGAAGTTAAAGAAAACCCACAGCACCCTCCCCCAGTCAACCAGGACGTCTTTGAGGTGGCACTAACTTCATGGCTCAGCAGCTATTCATTAATAATGCCCGCACCCGTATGAGCGCTTGCCAGCTAATTGAAGAGCTTATCAGGAACAACAAAATAACTAACAGGTTAAAATAAACTTGAGGTAAATTGTTAGCAAAGAAAACATTCACGGATAGGTCAAAGGCAGAGTGATGCACTTTGTGCTGTGCTCACAATGACAAATCCATCAAATAATTATTCACTCACTATGAAACTTAGCAAAAACGTCTAACCAACAGACAAAAATATTACAAATATGTAAAATATTACAGTATTTCATGTATTCTGAAAGTGAGTCCTTGTCATTGTTTACCTTTAAAATATTTTGAAACAACCTGAATGATTCTAAGCAGGCCTTACATTTCATCGTTATATAAAACACACTTATACAGTGCTTGCATCGCACTCAAATACCTCAGTGCAAATCTACGTAACCTATATACTGTACATAACGCAATTACTCTGCAATTACGCAAAAATGTTTTCAAATCTGACTCATTCTTTTCTCCATTTGCATTTGCTGGGGTCTCCCTCTAGCAACTTGAGGGTAAAGGCTTAGGTTAAGGATCATAAACAGTGTTTCCCCAACACTGTCCCCGCCCCGCCAAAGCTGTCAACCTAGGGAAACACTAATTAAGCCAGTGTTTCTGGCAGTAGGATAGAGCTGGATGTGAACCTACAACCTCTTGGTCCATAGGTGCATGTTCTGACCCTAGCAACCCCCACCCCAATGAACAGTCCCCTTAAAACAGTACTATACTGTTTTCTGTCACATGCCTTAAATAAACAAGGTAAACGTTTTTGAAACTGTGATATTGATTCAAAGTCAAAAATTCAAGCATCAGATAATTAAGCAACCACACAAACCTTCCGTTTCTTCTATTTAAATAATGCTGCTAACATGCAGATAGTTAAGTGTAATTTAATTTAATACAAACCACTTTAAATGTTAACCTAAAATGTTATTATTAATATGAATATTGTGCTGTATCTAATACATATGCACACACTCATACCCACATGTAAAGCAGGGGATCTGACCGTACACATTTACGCTCACAGGGTGTATATTAGTAATAGGTATTTTTAGTCAAGGCACGTTAAATGACCTCACGAGAAGGACAGAAAACACAGCTGCGCCTTTATTCTGGCTAAAAAAATGTTATTTCAAACAACAAACAGGGGACCGTGGTGCTCTTAGGAGCAACAAGAGTTGGGCAGGCACAATTAAATTTTCCCACACAATTCTTCCAGTCGTTTTTGTTTTCAAACCGCTGCAAGCTGTGATTCCCATGTGAAAGGGCATGAGTGGGCTTCCTACCCTGTCAGTCAGCGGTCAGCGATGGAAGGCTTGGTATGTCAAAGTCACGACCCCCAAGCTCCGGAGCAAGTGTTTCTACCCACCACTATCTGCACGGACTCGACTGCGCGATGCATTGAGCGGTGGACGAAAAAAGCTCAACCCCGCTGAAGAAAGAAGCAGATGCTCACATTGCGCTAGGCCACAGAACAGACCCACTAATTGAAGAACGTTGTAAGTGTGTTTATGTATCGCGGCTCAACACTTGGAAATTCCAATAGGTTACTGCTATCATGTCAACGGCCCGAGGCAATGACCTCAATTTACAGTGAGGGGCCGCGTGGAATGACCTTACATATATTTGTATGCACTCACTGCCTGAGTGGTGCCCTCGACCCTGAGGTGCCTAACCTATGCTACGGGCATGTACAAGCAAGCAAGCGCGCACACACACACACACACACACACACACGGTTCTCTGCATGTAGACACTGAATACCTACATTAACTGGAATTAAATGCAAAGATATAGCTTGCATATAACTTGCAGGAAACAGCATTTAAAAAACAGAAAATATTCAATTCCAAAGCTTAAGAAACAAGAAAGCTACTTTTCAAAATGTTCACACAAAAGCAAGTTAAGGTAAACTTCAAACAGGCTTCAGTTAGCATGCGATCACATGTACTGTGGGATTTTCCACTGCCAAGCGCAGTTCATATAAAAGTTTTGTTTCCAATTCTAGTGTGCGTGTCTAGTGTGAAAAGAGTATCCAGTGGAAAAATCTCCCCTAGAAGCTTCAGTTTGTTTAAGCGTACTTCCTGGAACAGTTCATCTCCCTTGTGTCCGGTAGAACCGTCAAGCAAGATGTCATCTTGACTGCAACTTCTGAACCCCTGTTCCAAATGTGTGTCCCGTTCACAGGTAGATTTTTGACAAATTTTTTTTTTTTCTTTTCTTTTTTTAATCACAACACATCATACGGTTCCCTACTGGGCAAACAATGCGAAAGCATCTAATGATTATGCAGTATCCCTAGTAACCAATATAAACAGCTGGAGAAATTCACCACCACTGCATCTTTCAGAGAGACCCATTCACCTCTGAAACAATTTGGCACGTATTGTAGAGAGCATGTTAAATGTGCTAATGTGATGCTATTCTCCCAAATGTTTTTTTATTTCTTAATGGGTTTCCACACATATCCCAAATGTGCTTCTATATTGTGTGACCCTTTAAGCATTAGCCTTGGTAGCATGCTCTTCGGCTCGGCTACGGATTTCTATGACCTTACCACAGGCAGGGGTCAACGTGCCCAGCAACTAGATGCGGACAGATGGCACCGCTGAAAGATTTAGTAACACGTGTCAAGCGAGAGTCTCTTCTGGGAGCACCTCAGCCAATTTATAGCATGCTGTATCCTGCACTGTAAACACAAGACTGCTCCCATCCCACTAGTAAAGCTTATTAAGTCATCTGCAGCATCAGTGGGAACCTGTACTACACGACCTCATGGTGGCTGTACACGTCTAGCAAGTAGTCTCCAATTACATGCAGTGAATCTGACGGCTTCTTATTTGTTCTAATACCTGAGAAAGAACGAGTGAGAGAGAAAAGCAAGGTTGAGCGACCGTTTTTTAAAAATTCATCAAACAGGTTTTGGTCCCACAGCAGCTTACTTGAAAAGTGCAACTCAAAGTTCAATAATCAAAACCGTCTTTTGGATATGTTGGCATTTTTGTGAAACACTACTCAGCATCCCCTACATTCTTTGCTACAGCTCTTTTACACAGTAACATTCAAAACTGCTCTGTGATGTGAGAAAAATGACAACCCTGGAAAAACATTTCTGCTAATATGTAGTCAGAAAGACTGATTTGCTAGTTAACTCAGAAATACAAGACAATCTCTGGATGGACAAGAGAAGGTCAACAGAAAGCAGTCAGTCTGAAAATCCAATAGGAGTTCTAAAGGGACATGTAGTAGACGGGTACAACTTGCGGCGATAGCGACGTCATTTTGCTCGAAAATAATTCAATACATTTAAAGGCATTTGACAAAAAATAAAGGAACATTTCTGAAGGTGTTAAAGTCCCTCAAATCATCCTGGCTGGTCAAGGCATCGCAAGGATCAAGCATTGTTCTACTGAAGTTACCAGTCACATCAGCATGTATAGTGACTTTGGAGGGGTTAAGCTGTGTACTGAACCCTTGAGCAGGTTAATCTCCAGCAGTCCAGAAAATGACCATGAGTCACGCAAAAAAAAAAAGCCACACTGGTGTATGCTTAGCAGATGTATGTTCAAAGCCACACTCCTTCAGAAACTCCTACACCACCACTCATAAAATGTGTTACACAAAAATGCAAAGATCTTGGTGTGAGAAGAGGTGCTGCGTAAATCAACATTTAGCTCAGATCCCATCGATCAGCGGTGGCAAATTTGCTTTGTTTATGACATTGAAGCCCATCGACTGGAAACAACCGAGTCCCAGAGCCCTCTGGTACGGCGTATCCAAGAAGCGTTGAGCCAAAGGGGAGCGCTTATCGATGGGTCTGTAAATGCTTAAGTCATTTTAATTGATCAGCCTTCGAGCAAAGAGGGCCGCACAAGCAGGAACGGGAGGAGGCTGTCCGGAGCGTTTGAAGTCCAGGGGCAGGGGAACCTAAGAGCCGTTAGGTTGCGAGTGAGAGGGAACTGATTACTCGGGTTGGTCAAGCCTTAAAAGAACACTGATCACTGTGATTAGCTTTTCACCGAGAGCCCTGACACTGGACAAACATTTACAATTGGCCCGGGTTGAGGCACCGGCCTTGGACTCGCAGCACATCTCAACACGAGGGATCAATTCCACACTGTCTTTCCCGTCACGGAGCTCGGAGTACCAATGTCGGGTCATTAAGCTCGAAGCCTTAACTGGTCTGAGAGGCAATCTACCATCCAGTTATTTCCACGTCAGAAACGCATACTTAAAAGGCAGAGATCCTTCTCCAAGAGTTTCCCACTTTGGAACCTAGAAATGTGATATTTATGGCAAAAGAGAGTTTGATGATAAGCTGTCATGTCCTACCTATACCTATTTGCTTATCTATTTATTTTATCCCCCATAAATACGCCGTGAATGACAGAGCATTACAAAATAGCCAAGTTGGAGAGGGCTTTCAAGTCTGCAAATGGAGTGCGAGAGTCAGACAGTGACTGATTTAGCAAATGTTATCTTCAGCAACAAGAGCCTCAATCATAATCTGACTGACTCACTTTCAAGTAGCTGTTGAAAGAGCGAATGGATATGGAAAGCAGGGGGAAAAAAAATGTTTTCATCCGACTCTCCCCCTCCTCTTTGCCTTCAGAATTCTGAGGCTTCCCGAACTCTTGTTCTTTATAATAATGAGCTCGCCTTGATATTCCGCCATCAGATCACATAGGTGCGGGGAATAAAAAGAAAATGCGCGGCAAACTTCGGATGCGGCAAAGGGAGAAAGTGCAGCGTGCCGCTTCTCCGAGACTCTTAGCTGTCGCCGTGTTGTCAGGGAGCAGTGATGTTGACAATTGATTCATGTGCAAATGTCTTCAGCTCCCCGGCTAGCAGTCAGAGTGTATAAAACTCACTTCCAGATCGGCGAGACTGACAGCACGCAGCCAGTCAAGACGACAAAGCTGTCACAAACAGCTGTCCATGCCGGGAACGATCATATTTATTTATTGACAATGATTTAGCGGATCCGCCGCTTGAGAAGCATAGCTTAAATCGTAGGACATCCTGTCCAGTCGGTTGGGAGGGATGATGCTAATAAATGCCGTGCAGTGTGAAACGCTTAGCAGCGGTTGCCAATCATGGCTTGTAAGCCCTCAATCACTTGCTTTTTCCTAAAAATAAAAGTCAGGGCTCGCAAGTCCAATTGGTTAAACCAAAAAATTGCATTAAAGTAGTTGATTGTGACTTGTTATTTAGGCAGACGGAAATATCAGTTCATAAAGTACACAACTTGACCGAAGGATTTTTGCACAAATTTAGGACTTCATCGATTTTACATGGACATGGAGCAACATGGTAAACAGCAACAGAAAAACAACAGACATTACCATTCCATGATCATGTTCACATTGGTCATAAATAAAAGCACAATAACTCCGATCCTCCCCACGGTTACTGTACATTGTCATGGATTGCTGCCACTAGATGACTGAACTGTTTGCTCATTTCCTATTTCAGAAATAAGGAGTTTTGGATAAGTCACAGTACAACTTAAATTATTTTTAAAAAGCTGCCTGGTGAAAAAGCAGAAATCATAGCTTGTACTGGTCTACTCTTAATTAAGAACACTAAAATGCAACAGTAAAAATATCATTGTAAGCCAATAAGAGGCAAATTCTTTTTCAATATTAAATGCAACACAATAGTTACTTTCCCAGGTTTCTAGTTACTTTTATAACGCTGTAACTTTTTGGGAAAAGTCATTAATAACTATCACTAATAACTTTTGTTATTAGTGACGTGACCAACCCTGGTATTTATTAATGCCTTTCTGTCCTGACAAAGGTCACAGAATTTAAAAAAAAAAAAAAAAAACACCCAGTCACGAATGAATCATGAATATCATAGAACAAACACATTAAAAGAATATTAGATAGGAGCTATGGCTCGAAAATTCCCTGTCATTTGAAGTGAGAAATGACAGAAAAAGTTTGAGAACCACTGGAAAAAGTTAAAAGGAACATCCTTACAATACAGTAACACTTCCCCTTCGCCAGCTCATGACCAGTGTGGAATCAGCGTTTGCAAAAGACCTGCGTGAAGTGTTTAAACAGAAGGACAACATAGCCGACTTTCCTAAAGGCGGACTTTTTACTGTCAATTATTAGTTTCCAACATCCTAACCAAAGCAGTCTTTATGATATAAGGATTGTGTCCTTTATAAAAGGCAGACTTTCTGTGGGAAACAAAAAGCCTCAGAGTCAATCTGGGTCAGAACCTGTACAAAGTCTTTTGCCCCCCTGCCGAGCGGAGGTAATGTGAGTCCTTTTCATGATATTCCTGCCCGGAATACGTGGCCCCGGGAGTGACTTCTGTTCCTCTAAATAGACAGCCTGTGCCCTGCGGTTAATTTAATAATCTCTCCGGATCAGGTGGTCCTAAATGGCGGGAGTAATAACACTTGTAACCCTACTTGAGCGCTGAAGAGCGGGGAGCTGCATGGTGCCTGGCCGTTGAGGAAAGAGGGAGGGAGGGAGGGGTTCAGGAGTTTAATCCCACTCCAGAGCATGTCGTCTCTCCTTACCCCATCGCATCATATCAGCACGCTGCCCCACTGGCATCCATTAGGCAAGGTGTCCACACTGTTTGTTCCGGGCTATTAGATCTCCTCCATTTAGTGGCCCTAACCAAGAGGAGCCTGTTTACGGAGGTGGATACACACAGCATGCCCCACGCTTCCCTTCTCTACTGGGGGCTGTGAGGACTAAAGACCACCAGCTGCTACGGGTAACAGCTTTTGCACCACATTGTACATGGCACAGGCTTATGTCTGGCCCTAACAATGGTGAAGGGTCTGCAAGACTTGACCATGCTAAACCTGATAATGGGCAGATCATGGGAAAGAAAAGAATATTATAGTGCAAAACTGTCAAGTCATTAAGACATGAAATAAAACAAACTGAAAACTCTTAATTTGCCATGGTAATCACTCTCTCTTTTCCAAAGACAAACATGTCAGATATGAACATAGTCACTTCATGGCTTTTTTTATTTGCTTCTAAAAGGAATATTAAATAGGAGAAACAAGAGTTCAGCCAACAACACAGAGAAAACCATCATACATGTACATTTTTTTATATAATATACACGCACCAAAAAATGCCTGGTGAACTGGCTGCCTGCTTTTAATTAAGAGAAGAAAAAAAAAAATTGTCCTTCGATGCTTTAGCCATTACTGTTTTCAGTCGTAAACAAGATAAATGTGTTAACATCTCACAAAACTTGCAGGGTTTCATCTCTGTTATCAGGAAGCTTGTAAGAGTACTTTAAGTATATTTAGGACGTGTGTTACCTCTTGTTTTTTGTCACTGAAATGTTTTTGGAGTTGTTTAACTAGTGTTACCCTTTCTGTGACCAGCATCGTCGCACTAGCTTGTCAGAGTAATCTCTGTAACACAACCATGTACCACCCAATAAGGTAAGTTTACTAAATTACGCGTCTCAATGAATGTAGATACAGTCTGTGTTCATAATACGGCCAGGGTTTGTCCACCTACAACATCCAAGAGTAAGAATGGAGAACACAAAAAACTGTCCATTGCGTGAGTGAACGTCATTGTTGACATCATATCACTAGGGCTGCAACAAATGACTATTTTTGTAATCGAGTAATCTATCGATATCGATTAATCGAGTAATCGGACAAAAAAATGTAAATGAAAATGACATTTGTTATTAGGCTTATTCTACTGTGAGTAGAAGTTAGTCACATATGCTTTATGTTATTGTATTCAATTAAAAATGAAGAAACATGAAGTTCAAGGGTCATTTTGAATAAATTTGGCCAATAAAATGAGTTGCTTTTGGCCTTTCTGGAAGAGAACTGCATTTCCCACAATCCCCTGGGCACGCCTCGGAGCCGCGTCACAATAAAGGGTTCAGTGCGTTCCGGAATGAACTAGGAGGGGGGGGGAGATGGGAAAATCTTAATAAATGGCTGTATTGTGAGTAGAACGCTGGTTGATGTGGCTAAATTACGCGTTTTGTCTGTAATAAAGGGGATGTTTTGACGGAAACGGAGCGTTTAGCGAGTAATGGCGCTTACAAACAGCGTGTGTGTTTACATCGCAAAAAATGTCATTTATGCGTTTTCATGAATTTACTTCTGTTTTTGTGCACGGAATATCTCACAAATACGTTCACATGCAGAGGGATCTATTCTCGCCTTGATAGCGCCACTGAAAATATTGTGCGTCATTAATAAGCGTCTGTGTGAAACGCAAGCAGCGCATGCTGTAGCCATTTAAATGACTTAAACGAAGCTTCGATTCTAGAAAAATTGCCTTGACCATTTTCTGTAATCGAATTATTCGAGTTATCCGAATAATCGTTTCAGCTCTACATATCACACAGTGTACCTCAAAGAAATACAATGCGCTGTGGTAGGTCATCATCAGGAAAGAAACGAGGCTGGAGGCTCTGGGAGCCTTCTGCGCTGACCAAAGCTCTTAAATCCATCTTAAACAAATGTTACCTGGTCTGTGTTACCTACTTGCTATAAAAGACTCACCATTCTCCCGGTACTTGGGCCTGAATGTTTTTTCAGCATGAAGGTTTTAGAGAAACTCATTAAAATCCATCACACCATCCATTTCCAACTACACAGACCCACTACAGTTCACCTACCGCCCCAACTGAACAACAGAGGACGCCATCCTACATCCTGCACACCACCTTCAACCATGTGGACAAGAAACAGGGGAACTATGTGAGATTGCAGTTCTTTGACTACAGTTCAGATTTCAAAACAAATATCCCTCACAGAGTTCACCAAGCTGAGAGACTCGGTTTTCTCAGAGGGACTGAAGAGCTGGCTGTGTGTCCGTGTTTTTAGCGTCCTCACGGGCAGAGTGCAGGTGGTGAGAGTGGGTAGGTGTGTTTCCAACACTAACAGACTGAATACAGGAGCCCTCTGACAATCTGACCTAAACTGAACATATACATGGCCTGTCAGAAAGGGCAAGGCTCTACCACCTGGGACAGCTGTGAAAATCTGAAATCTGTCCTAAAGACTTTTAGCTCTGGTAGTTGACCGGTTTGGGAACAACTGTGGTCAAGACTGTAAAGGCTAAGATTATCAGGATATATCTTTATCCATTTGTTAAATGGCAAATAAATGTTTTTGATAAATAATTGTTCTATATTTTGTTTTTTTCCTCTCTTTTTTTGATTATTCTCTAAGAAAATTGGGGGAAAAATCTGATTAAACGAAGAAATACTGAAGTTTCGGGTCATTTTGAAGTAATCTGGATTTGACTAGTGATTAAAGCTAATGCTGGACCATGATGGCCTAACTTTATATTTGCTTAACAAGTGGATAGCAGACTACAAAATAAATACTAAAAATATTTAATAAAAACCTACCGACGGGACATTTGTTTGGTGGACAGTATCGCTTGGAAACAGGTATAAAATACCACTGATTATTAAAGGCAAGAACATTTTGATGTGGAAGCATGTGCTCTAAGGCTTCCGCCCCAGGCTTACTCCACTCTCCCTTTCAGTTTGATTCTTGTGATATGATTTGGCTATTTTACTGAAATGCAAGAGCTCATATTGTTGTGTTTGAAATGAAGGGCTTTTTTCCCCCCAATTGTATCTGATCTACTCATCCTAGCCCCTAAAGATCAGAGGCTGTGTTTCAGTGACTGTGCACACATCAAAGGCCTTATGGACAAGATTATCCCGATAACTAGGTAATAATGCTATTTTCTCCTCGCAAAACATGTTTTCAATGAAATTATCACCACCGGATTTCAACTAAAGGGCTTTGGAGCTTCCGAATCTGATACCAGTTAGCGCGGCCGAAGAGCACATTGCTCTCTTTCAAGTAATCCAAGACAAAAGGCCTAAATACCTTGTCGAGCCATCCAAGGGTATTAGGAAAGGAAGGAAAGGAGACAAGTCGCCTCTCTAAAAAGCAATTAGCCTATCTGCTTCCCTTTCACATTTAATTGCAAATTGTGATTGGAATTGCTTGTGGAATCGCTCTCTTTGCGATGATTACATTTAGGAGAAAAACAGATGTCCTTTTACCAGAAATGAAAGAGGGGGGGAAAAAATAAGCAAAAGACCGGTGTCCGAACGCTGCCCGGCAAAAACAAAAGGAGTTATTCTTTTGGCTTTCTACAACACATACCATGAATATCAATTGTACAGGCAGCGAGGCCGCGGAATTAGACATTTTTGTACCGAGTGCAGATGAATATATGCACGGTGACCCGAGGACGACCTTTTCGCTCTCATTCGGCACTCATATTTGCCGTCGCTTCTTCCTCAGCGCAAAGCAAATAAATTCCAAAATTAGGTGACACATGTTCACTCTGGCTCAGTGTATTAAAGTGGTAGACAAACACTGGAGGTGCACAGACGAGACGGCCTTTCATTTCCTTATTCAAATCAGCACGATTCCGTAGGTGAATCCCAAAGTTGTGATTGGCGAAGAATTTGCTTAGGTACGAAGTGCAATATTTCTGCAATCTATATTCTTGTATTTACTTAAAACGTAATGAATCAGACATTTCTGTTGAGATAGTCACGACTGTTGTCAGATATGGTCCATTGTATGCATATGCCTGGAATCCATTTGAAATCCAAATGTCGTCCAATTTTTGTTCCGCACATCCCTCATATGCAATGAGTAATATTTTTCATGTAGTCTAGATTGGGAGTAAAAGTCCAGAGACTTAGTTGAATTACCCTAGCTATGGAAGAAAAGCAACATGACAGCACTGCTTAACACATAAGACCCACCCTGTAATTGTTTACTGTCCCTTCACACCTGTTTTGGGGTTGGTTTTTTTCGCCGATGTGTCATTTTCCTACGAGGCTTCCTTCCGCATATCGGCTCTGAATCTGTTTCTTTATTTTTAAACCCATGTGTCCATCATTCCTAGCCACGGCCATCATTAGCACTTCTATCTACCACTGAGCTGGTTGCCAACTGTTCCTCTGTTCCAGAAGCTCCCATGAAGCTGCTCTGACCCTAAAGCACAACCACCCACATACACAGTCATATGGTACAACAACATGCTACACAGACGTACACTCTGACATGAGACCAGAAAGCATGCACATGTGCATGTGCATGCGTGCACACAAACACACGGGCACACACTCTTATAACACATGGGGCGCGCGCGCACACGCACACACACACACAGTGTTAGAGAGGCTGAACAGACTGAGTAAGAGTTAAGGAGATTGACAGGCACGAAGGAGGCTTTTTTTAAATACTTTCTGCCAAATATACTATATGCTTGGCGTTTTATTTCAGGAAGTTACAGGTGGTCATATGTACTGTGTTTCAGTCAGTACTGCTATCAGATTTTAATTGACAAACTTACTTTACTGAATTCTGCGCCAATTTGTAGCTGTTTATAACCGGTTCCCCAATTGTAGTACCCACGGCAGCAGTTATGAAGTATTACATGACGAATATGTTTGCTTGTACTTAAACAAAACATCCTATTTACCGGAAAATTCGGAACATTGCAAGTTTCTTTCCGGACAGGCTCGAAGCAACGAGAGTCCTCTAGAATTTCAATCACATCCCAAAGTAGAACTCTGAAAGTAGTTCACCAGCAGCCGAGTGTGAAGTGTGAATTAAGCGACTGCACTTGAGTGCCTCTTTTCCCCCCTTCCCACTTTCGTATAGATTGGTAAACAAATCATTCTCAAATTATGCCGGGATGGCTCATTTTCTTATTGACTCCTGTGTGCGGCTATTTTAATCATTACCTAATTGTCTGGCTGCTCTATCGACAGCACGGCAGCCCCGACGCAACTGATTTGTGCTGACACTGCCACGGGCCGGCTGGATCTGGGTTAACCTTTCGATGTCCATCGGCGCCTGGCGCGCTGACGATGATTGATCGAGGTGGCCCTTGCCGTTAGATAATACCTAATCAGCGTTCGGAGTAATTTGTGTAAATGAGACCTCATTATTGATGATGGGCAACTTTTGAAGCCTTCATGCACACTAATGCTGCTCCACCATTCGATCGGCTAGAAAACTTCAGTCCTTTGAAAGAGGGAAGCTACGAAGACGGAGAGTTGGCAAAGATCACAATAAATCAGGGTGATATCTTGGCGACGTATGAAAAGACGTCAAGTAAGTGGGGTGGAAAAAAAAAAAAAGTCTCATGGCATGTCATTTGTTCTGTCTGGGAAAGCCACAAAAAGACAGTTTCAATAGACAGTTTAATGCAATTAAGCACCTCCCCCGCCAACCCCCTTTTTTGGGGGGGAAAAATTCGTCTAACTATCCCACACAGGCCCAAGTCTTCTGGTGATTAGCTACATCATTCATCTCATAATAGCACTTAATCACCACAGGGATTTCACTGGTGGCCATCTGCATATTCCTCTTAATATTAGTTAGATTTGCTCCATTATGTGACTCCCTTATCTTATTAGAGTTATCTGCTAGTGAAAAGTGGCATAAATGACTTCCTCTAGCCTAAGACTACTTACTTTAGAAAACCATTTTGTCAGCAGCCCCGGCTGAAATAACTGTGGCGGTGTATTAAAATGATAATAGGCGGTGCAAGTGCTTGGCGGTATACCTATTCACCAAAACCAGGATTATAAAAAAAAGAAAAATGCCTTCTTTTTTTATTCACCCTTCCGCTAAACCAATTCTACTTCAGAGGGCAGCAAGGAAATATTCTGTAAAATAAGTCAAAGACTACATAAAACTTTGGGATGAAAATGAGCCCACACTTATGAACAAGCAGTAATTAGATGCCACTTTTTCCTCAGGATAGAATTAGAAAAGCGTAAGGAAGGGCAGCAAGTCTTTTGCACGTACGGCACTGGGCCGACTCGTTCATCCAGAACAACAAAGAAGTGCCGTGCATGCCAAAAGGGACGGTCCTCTTGCTATGAATCAAATATTGATATGGTTGTTAAGTTGTATTAGTTTGTACTTTATTAATCATCAATTTCCAAAACAACAGCTACACAAGAGTATAATAATTCTATTCATTGTGTGGGAAGATGTAGTACATCTGTGTTATTGCAATGTTGCAAGCGTTTGTAAAGGCAGATGAAAAACAAATTCAAACCTCTGCTTCTTAAAGATAACTGTTGCTAACCAACAATAATTTGCACTTGCATTCGATGCATAAAACAAATTCCTATAAATGAAATTAAGATTAGTTAACATCAGAAATTTCATAAATTAACTAGAGCATCAGTTCGCATCAGGAAAGACTTTAATTTTTGGGGCGGTTGGTAGCATAACGGTTAGGGTGTTCCCCCCCATAACTAGAAGGTTTGAATCCCGGACCAGTAAAGGTACTCAAGAGCAAGGTGCTAACCCCAAGCACTGCTTCACAGGCGCTGCCCACTGCTCCTTCAACGATGAGTCAAATGCAGGGGTCACAATTCGTTGTGGTGCACTGTGTGCTGTAGTGTGATTACAATGACAACCACTCGCTTTCACTTTATGATGCCAACATAACATTAAAATTAAGAAGCAAAATAGGATTAGTTAGCGTCAGGAACTTTCACTGGAAGTTAATAAAACTTTGGAGTTCCAGAAAATGAACTACTGCCAAGTGGCATAAGTTAGGACCTTTAGGCACGCAGGCTCATGATATTTTTATACAAACGTAGCGTGCAGAACACGACGCGGCTTATTGTCCGACTCTAGTTTGAGGCTAGTATCTGAGCTGTAACTAATCTCATAAACGTCCTTCTCTCAGTAGCTTGGTTTTCACGTTAGCAAGTGCTAGAGGGGCATTTGTCTCATCTCCAGCCTACAGAGCCCCTGAAGATGGAGCTGTGCTCCAGTAGCGAGCGGTTCAGGGCCCTGGCCACCACCTCGATGCACTCACACTTTGATGATGATTGATCATGTTGTTTTCTTCATTACTTTAAACCCAATCAGTGCTGGGTGTAATTTGAGTAATGATAGCTCATTACTGCCAATTGCACAGTTTAAGCTCTTCTTAATTTTACTTCAGCAGCGGAGCCCCTGGGACATCTGCATACGGTAGACACCTTGAGGATAGGAGATCAATGCCGGCGTATTCCATCCAAACCCCCGGCCCGCCCCCCCCCCCACACACACAAACCCTACTGGCTTATTGCACAGCTGAAATGATCAAATAGACAAAAATACTTATATTAATTACACATTTGGAGGAAATTAATTTAGAGCCTGGTATGATCACACTGGAGTGAAAAGTTAAGTGGGGAGGTTGAAATATCTAAATGGGAGTTTTGTGCAGTTAATTACTGAGAAATAACAGGACATGACCACCACTCTATCATTTGTGTGGGGTTTTTTCCCTTCCTTTGGTGCATATTTTCATAATTAGATATAATACAAAAGAGAGATGCAGAATATTTCTGATCTCATTTTCATCTAATTACTGCAAATGGCTAAAACTAATATAATTTTTCGACCAAAAAAAAGAGAGGTAGAAATGGTGCGACGCTTTCTCGTTCCACAACCTTTAATGAACAACCCATTAAATACACAACACCTCAATTAGGCTGATTAAACACGCAGATATGCCCACTTTAAATCTCCTGCAATCCGAAAAATATGATAAAGGAAGTGCAAATATAAAACAATTTTGCTTTTTTAACCTTTTACACAACAAATAGAAATGAAGTGCAACGCTGTAATTGACGTCAAACTCGACGCACATGCACCATTACACTTCTTTACCATTACTATAAAACCCCTGCGAGCTATAAAATAAGACTAAAAATATTCAAATAAAAAAAGGCACTCAGTTCCACACCAAGTGAAAAATAATTTCCTTTTAACATTCTTTATGAAAGTCAATCACAGACTGTGGCCTTTTTTAAAAAAATATATTCACAGACATACGCTACGCTCATCAAGCGCAGGCGGACTCAAATCCCTCCGTCTCGCTTGAGAGAAGGCTCAGATGCAAAGGAGGGGGAGAGGCGTTGGGGCGGTGGGCAAAGAGGGGTCACGCCTCACTTTTACACACTATGATCAGAATCAATAGGAAATTTGGAAACGGAGGTTTCCCCCCAGTCCTCTAGGAATCTCTGAAAGATAGGGGTGATTCATCATGCTAGCGTGTTATTATTGTTCCGATTTCTCTTTTGGGTTCCGGGCTTTTTTGGCACACATGCTCCGTCTCAAGCGTAATAATCGCAAAGAAGGAGGGGAACCAGAGGTGAAAACGCTATGGGAATGTGTAATTATCTCCGTATCTGTTTCTCAGAACCTCCGTTTCAATTATAGCTAGGCTTTGTTATCAAAATGCTGCGGTGTAAGAAAAGTCTATTCGGAAAAATAACCCAAGAGGCTAAAATGAAAGGTTTTTTTTTTCCCTTTCTTTCTTTCTCGAGCCGGAGCTGGAGTGACGGGGTACTGCGGGGAGCGTCGGAGCTCGGCCCTCGGCCATGTGTCGTCTTAAGAGAAGCTACTCGAAAATTGACTTGAAACAGCCGCAGGTATCTTAAACAAACAAGCCCCCCGGTGTAGGCAGTCACAACAGCTATGATCCTGTGAGGCCCTAATGTCCTAAATTACAGGACAAGAATGGGGCTCTCTGTCAGAGCCTGGATACTTATGGCGGTATTTTTCGCCGCGCCGACAGCCCTGCCCTTTTCATCTCACTCCCTTTGGAGAATTCCCCCACGCTGCACGCCGTCTCCTTTCTTCTGGAGCAAATTTTGTCTCATCAAAAGCGAGGTGAACGGGAGTCCTCGCGCCGTGGCCGCGGCCGCCGGACGGTGTCATTAGGAGAGACGCGACGGGGAGGGCGGACGTATAGGACAGGGCGAGTGGCCGTACAAGCACGAGCACACACACACACACACACACACACCCGGGGGTATTTGATGTTGCCCCTGTTTGAAGCCGGATCCTTGTTATCAGAGAGCTGCTCTGGGCTCCATTTGCTGGCTTTTTTTTTTGAGCAGGCCAGAGGCTTTCATGTGAGAGTCACACTCGCACTCTTTCAGCCGAAGCCAGGCGAACATAAGCACGGCCTCTCAGCTGCTTATCTGTTCGACACGCCTGCTTTGGGCTCTCGCACATGACAGGTACAATACCTACAGGCTGACCACCAAGTGTGCACAAACGCTGCATATTACAGCAATGGAGCTACACCAAGCAACCAAGCAGAGAGCACCAAGACAAACCGATGAACGAGTAGGAAAACACACACATACTGTATTTATATGTTCAGATATCTGGAGACCAGCAATCTGTCAATAAAAGCACAGAACAAGAGTCAAAGGAGGCAGCCGGTGACCTCACCTCACCCCACTTTACAGAGCAGCAAAAACATAATGACGTTTGCCTCTTTTCACATAGATTTTCACAATTAATCACACAAACAAGTCGCTGTGCTTGTTTTTTTGTCGGCAGTCCGTTTTAAAGCTCCTGTTTCAGCATGTCATTTCCTGTGTCAATTATCACCTAACTTTTCACGACAGAACGTTATTTTGTAGACCAGAGGGACCAGTAGTGCTGAAAGATGAGTTGGATGGTGATCCTCTGGTTGCTGCTATGTTCACACCACACAACCGTTTGACTTGTGTTCAGGAGTGTTGTGTAGTGTGATAATTTATTATTTATTCTATTTTAACTTAACATGTTTACTATGTTACAAATATTGTATGTTAAATAAATAATATATAAAATATAATAAATAAAATAGATCCTGCTCAATGATTTATTTTTTTTAAACCGAGGCATTTCTAAATTACTTCTACAGTTGTAATAATAATACCCTGAAACTTAAATTTTATGGTTATCATTCCATCAAAATCTCACACCAGTCCATGCCTACTTATCAACAAACATTATTGCCAGTGTGATAACACCATCCACTTAGAATAAATAAATAAATAGCCAATCAAATGACCGAGCGTTATCTACAACTGCTTAGCTAGACCCAATAACACTGTTCAAGTGGTTCCAGATGTTCACTCAAATTCTATTAGTCACAGACTGTGAAGTCCAGTGTAAAATAGCTTGAAATTTTAAATAAAACAAGCTTTTTTAAAAAAAGATCTGAACCCATGTACGGCAGATCAGTCGTCAATTTCAACATTTTTGACCTAAAAACCTCTTCTACAGTGTTTTAAATAAAAATAGCCTGTAAAAAGTCAGACTGTAGTTGTTTGTACGCAAAACCAAGAACAGGCTCCATTCTGGTTTGAAATCATTTGAAACTACAAACTCTTGCTATTGAGATTCAGAAAATATTAAGATCAAAAGAGTGACCACTGCCAGTATCACAAAAGGGTGAAACCTTTTTCACTAGCACCTTCTTTCATTTCATAATGAATTATATTTGCTAATTGGTAGGTATTTATTGCTTTACAAATGTGTGTTTAGACTGCGTTAATAATTTGTTGCCTAACATTAGGCAATTAGATTTTACTGCATATAACAGACACATCATGCAGTCTAATTTTCTTGGATTTGGGTGAATAAATTTAGCAAAATAAAGCTTGTATTACTTTATCTTGCTGGTGTTTTGTACAGAGCCACCTACAGAGCTGCTCTGGCAAACAACTGTGCAGAGATAAACTGTATAAGCTGCGGAAGCATAAGCAGGTTTATGATTTGAAAACTGAACAAGTTTGTGATTCAGTTTAAAAGCGCCCTGTGTACCTGGTGAAAATGTATGAATAACTATCCGGAGCTAAGAACCCAATCAGAATCACTTAGCGATAGGGCTGCAACAAATGACTATTTTTGTAATCGAGTAATATATCGATTATTTTATCGGTTAATCGAGTAATCGGATTAAAAAAATGTAAATAAAAGACAATACATTTGTTATTAGGCTTATTCTACTGTGAGTAGAAGTTAGTCACATACGCTTTATGTTGTTGTATTCAATTGAAAATGAAGAAACATTAAGTTCAAGGGTCATTTTGAACCAATTTGGCCAATAAAATGAGTTGCTTTTGACCTTTCTGGAAGAGAACTGCATTTCCCACAATCCCCACAAGCCTCAGAGTCACAATAAAGGTTTCAGCACGTTCCGGAACGAACTATGAAAAAAAATTTATGGGAAAATCTTAACTACTGGCTGTATTGTGAGTAGAACGCTGGTTGTTGTGGTTATTTATCAGCTAAAATATGCGTTTTGTCTGTAATAAAGGGGACGTTTTGACAGAAACGGAGCGTTTTAGTGAGTAATGGCGATTACAAACAGTATGCGTGTTTACATCGCAAAAAATGTAATTTATGCGTTTTATGCATTTGCTTATGCTTTTGTGCACGGAATATCTCACAAATACGTTCACATACAGAGGGATCTATTCTCGCCTTGATCGCGCCACTGAAAATACTGTGCGTCATTAATAAGTAGCGTATGCTGTAGCGATTTAAATGACTTAAACGAAGCTTCGATTCTAGAAAAATTGCCTCGACCATTTTTTGTAATGGACTTATTCGAGTTATTCGAAGAATCGTTTCAGCTCTACTTGGTGATAATAGCGAGTAAAAATGAGCTGGGTTACACGGCCTAAACTGCCTCTTGACCTCTTGGGCCCAGCTGCATGCATGTATTAAGTTGTTTGCCCTAACTTGCGGAGTCCCAACTCTTGCAGATTACGTCCTCATTACGCATTCTCCAAACACCAACCAACTGCAGGCTGTGTAAGTAAGTGTGTCACCCCCACTTGGCTGTGACGTGGCTATTTCGTGTTTCAGATTAGCTGGCAAAGCCAAAACAACTGGGCTCGGTAATGGCCTGCGGTCAAACGGCCTTATAAAAAGTGTGGCGGTGGAGAGGAGGGCTGAGGAGGCCCCCGAACTGAAACAACTCAGATATAAAAGTCTGCTGTAAAAAGAAAAAAAAAAAATCCACATTTTTATTTCCCGTTTTACGTGCAAGAAAACTTAGGCTGGGCTAATCTATGCTAAGTAGTTACAAGGCTGAAAATCTTTCTGCCATGTTTGTACCATAAAATAATTGGTGTTTAGGCCTATTTCACACTTGGAATTTAAACCATATGTGCCTGGAACAAGTCCCCTGACAGTACGGAGAGGCAGGGGGGCATAGGGAGAGAGAGAGAGAGAGAGAGAACGAGAGAAAGAGAGATAGGGAAAGAGGGAAAGAAAAAAAAAAAAAAAAAAGAGGTTTATGGGCTGGATTTTCTCTTTGACTGTAATGACTTCTCTGGAGGCCCATCAGAATCCCCAGGCCAAAGAAAACAGTTATGATTGGAAAATGATACAGCGTGCCCACATGCTGATAGGACGGCTAGTATTTTCTTTTTTCCGAACTTCTCCTCCCCTCCCCTCTCCTTTCTACCGTCCTTAACTTCAGGCTCTGACGTCTCTACGGAGAGACAGACTTGTACGAGGGACGGTGAGGCGAAAAAGGAAAGGGAAGAAAAGGGAAAGTCTGGATCGCTAACCCCCCTGAGCTGCCCCAGGCTGTTTTCTCTTGTTAATGACCGCCTATCAGCCCGCAACTCTTTCCACCAAGATTTACTAGATAAGTGAAGGGCAAATTACCATGAAATGATTCGAGTTCCTGTAGAACGTCAGGTGGTATTAGCGTGAAGAACGCTCATCGCTAATCTCTCAAATATTCATCGACTGCGCACGAGAGGCGTATCAGAGTTAGCACTAGCCCCACTGTAGGGTCACTGAGTCTCTTCTCAGAGGGGGCAGCGGTAAGGACGGGTGGGATCGCTCACAAACCCTCTGCTGTGGCTTAAACTGGAACTCCCCTCGGGCTATATGTCTGAGACCAACCCCAACTTTACTGCCCAGCTGCCATAGATAAACTGAAGGAGTGTGCTTATGAACATGGAAAGTATGACACTGCAACAAAGTTTGACTGGGTTTTAGCTAACCAGCAAATTTGCCCACTGCTACAACTCGAACAGCCTATGCAACTGATTTTTGATAAAACTCTAGGTATCAGCAATAAACCTGCACTGGTTTGTAGTTATTAGCTGCGCTGATGCAGAGGCAACATATTTAGTTAAATTTTTGTTTCATCAGGCAGATGCTGAAGGCAAGCAGTGGTACTTGGTGCCTTAGGGTGCAGTCCTTGTCTTGGGATTTTCAAATAACCCACGATACAGCAAGTGATTTTTCAAAACATTCTCAGGCCTATACGCAAGTTCATTCTGAAATGACCTTATGAGCTTCACATTTACCCCTTTATTACCATCACCATGTCTTTGCCACCTCTAACAATCTCTTTTTTGGGGAGCGTTCACACTTTTCCGTCTAAAGAAATGATCTAAAATGAAGCTGCCTGTAAGACTTCTGTTTGCTACGCAATATAGGAGGTGTACAATTAATGCCTCATTCAATTAAAGAAAGTGTATATTGTCAGTGATTTAAAAATATTGCTCATTCCTTCTAATTGCTCATTTCACATGTGCCCAACTTAACAGTAAAACAAATTAAAAATACGGAATGCTAGAAATCTGCTCCTCAGAGCACTGCCTAAACAACAGTTCTTAACAAGCTTCAAACCAGGAATAGGTGACGCTCTCACAGAAGTTCTTCTTTGTGGAGTTCGAGCGTGTCATAAAAGGTCGGCACAGGTAATTGGAGTTAACAGATGCTTCAATTGCCACATATTCGCTTGCTAAGAAACCATTAGCGCGCACACCCTTCACGCAATTATCCAAGGAGGACAGCCGTCTCTGAGAACAGAATTAGACTTGAAACTAGAGATCCGCTCATCTGGGAATACATGTGTTTAAAAAAAGGCTCATCTCATCAGAGAAGGGAATAACATGTAAGAGATGTATTTATAATACAATCTGAATCACTTAGAATATTTTAAAACTTGGAACACTAAAGCAAAGCGATACATTGGAATACCTGAGGGAAAGCATCTCCAAAGTTCTTCCGTTAAGCTCAGATGCAGGATAGAATAATCTGTTAAGATTTTAAGTTCTAGATCACGTTCCAGCAGAACTAAGCAACCTTCTTTTTTAAAAGAACGATCTAGAATAAATTCAAACGACATTTTCTGAAAGATGCCTGTTGCTAACTAACGTTAACCTCTCCTCATGTTGAACTCTGACACTTACACCGAAGGTCCCACTTATGCGTAAGAGATTAGTTAGCAACATGAAGCCGATAAAAGCAGAGGTCTGGGTTTGTTTTAGATCCGCCCCCGCAAAAAACAAGTTCCGTCACATCTACGAGCGCCTCCGAGGCCAACGCGAGCCATTCGAAACTCATCTCTGTGAGTAAACAAGCAGCAAAACCTCGACGTTTTCTCACCTGCGCTGCACGGGGCACAGACGGATAGCCGCAATTACCGCCGCGCATGCTATGCTTACGCTTAACTTAAAAGACACAGAGGTGCAAGAGAGGGAAAGATATGAGAGAGAGAGAGAAAGAGAACAGTAGTAGTCTTTTCCATACACGTAAGGCATAAATTATGTCCGATGGTGCGAACGCGATGCCACCGTCGAACAGCCAGTCAATGGAGAGGGCAGGGAGAGGCAATGGAGCGCGGTAATGTGTAATCTTACTACTCAATGGGCTGTGCCCGGCAACGGGCCTCTGAATGCAGGAAGTGTCAGGGAGATAAATAGTGGAGTGTCCCTCTCGAAAAACATGATTAATACCCCGGCTAGTGACGCTGTAGAAGATGAAGTGGGAGCAGCTGGCTCAGGCAGCGCCGGCACGCGGGGAGAGGCTGGAGGTGGGGTGGGTGGGGAGAGACGGGAGCGAGCGCAGCGGAGCAGAGAGGGCAGAGAGGAGGACACGCCGGCAGCCAGGGGGAGGGAGGCGAGGCAAGGGCAAGCCGGGCCGCTGAGAGAGGAGAGACCCTCCCACCCGTACCGTGCTGTCGCCACCGCCACCACCCTCCTCCCTTCCTCGTCGTAGGAGCTTACAGCAGCTTACTTTACAAATATCGTCCATCCATCACATCCTTGAGCATGCATGCATCAACACACAATTACACGGATACTGTATGAATACACGAGTGACACAGCCTTACTTGGCTACGTGTTAGCGTGCATTCATCCATCAGGAATCTCAGTTTATAAGGCTTGTTGCAAAGTGAGCATGCTTTAGAAAAAAAAAAGTTCTTATAACAAGTTCAGCCCGTCGTTAAATTAAGGGTTAGGGTTAGGCCCGGTTACCCTCAACGTCCCCCCCCGATCGGCAACAAAGTCGGCAATGATGAACAAGTTAAATTTCTGGATCTCCACTCTTGTAAGTAAACATGTCGAGGGGCGGACTACTTTTTCATGGCTCAGAGGCCCCAACCCTCCCCTCACACAATTAACTTTTTTTGCGGTGTAATGGGATGATTGATAAGCTGGAAGTGTGCGCTTTAAGGAGATATTAATCATTCCCTCTGGTAATTTTAATCATGCGTTCCATCATCCCCAGATGCTGAGGATCACCTTCCTCGCAAACAAAGGGCGGCCACGCCACTCGCATAGTCATTTTGTTCTAGTTTAACTTTATTTTGCGCTGGTTTGTTCCTCCCATCTGTTCGCGCCCAGGCTCGCCGGCCCACGTCGCACGTCCGCAAGCTGGGGATCCAGCGCGTGGGAGTGCGCTTGTGTCTCTGTGCGTGTGTGTAAACTTTCGAAAACCAGGCATCTTTGAAATGGTAAACCGAGGCTTCTAGGTCCGTGACTATGTGCCGCGTTGACACCAACCCCCACCAGGCTCGCTCACGCGTACACACACACACACACAAAACAATGTGGTAACATGGTGTGGGCAATATGCTGAGGGGGGACCGCACACACATATTGTAAAGGGAGAGTCGGACGGAAGACACACTCGCCACAAAGACTGTGGCCAGTGACACCGCTTTACAAGTTATGGAGAGATGCACACTCTCCCCAAATGCCTATAACCTCACACCCACTGACTTCATTACACATCAGTGTTAAGTCATGCTCACCAGAGGTCATGTTAAATTCGGGGTTGTGTTTCTAAAATCAATGTATTAGCTCCCACTTCCTCTTTCCCTACTGAATGGTCAGCAGTAGCCACTGGAATATTTATAGCAGATCTTGACATGACACACTAAACACATTGGACGCGTCGGATTAGGGACCATCGGTGCTGTACACAAACAAGCGCAAAGCCCAGCTGACTGAAAAGGAAAGAGGCAAGCAACAAAAAAAGCTCAAGCCAAATCACGTGCCAAACAGAGAAAAATGTTGAGTTAATTATACTAATACCAATGAGAAGATGGAGGACAACGCTGTTGCTGTAAACAGAGACAAGTTTAATTGAATTGACATTCCAGTAACAGACAACAGTGATTACAACTAATCAAATTTATGCGAACCACGTCAGCTGTTGACATCTTATCAAAAAATTTCTTAACTACCAACTAATTATTCAACCACTTCAGAGACAGTATATGCAGGAAATAATATAATAAATTGTAAAAAGAACAGCGTTCAAACCAGAAAAAAGTCCATACTTCCTAAACTTCAGTCTGACAAGTGTCAAGCGGGCCCACTTAATCAAGAAGAGAATTAATGACAAGCAGATGACAGACATTTCATCACTGCAGAGAAAGTTGTTTTTTTTTCTTCTTTTTTTTTGGAAAAGTTACTGGAGGAAAAGGGCCGAGCGAATGTGAGGCGATTAGAATGAGCCGCGTGCATGTAGGGATGATAGGCCATCCCTGGAGGGGGCGATAGGAGACATCCCCAAAAGCGCCGGGGCCGCACAGCTTCTTAAAGCCATTAATTGGCAAAAAAGGAGGCAATTTAATTTCACTCGGGGTCCGGCCTCATCTGTTATCGGCAGCACACCCGTGCGGAGTACGGAGAGGTAATAGAGGTTTTCGGGGGGCTATTCCCCACTTATTATCTAATAATGATGAATGAACATGCCTGCAAGTGACAGCTGTTTGGATGCTTTTGTTTGCAGCCAGGCATCTATTTGTAACTTTCCTCAAACCCATGCCTGTTTGACTTTGAGGATGTGGGTGGAAAACTACTTAGGCTGGGCTTCATTTGAATACAGGAAAGTTTTAGAAGGCATGCTGTCAACATATAATATGGAAACACCTAAAAGCAGCAATTTCACAAATGTGTACAATAAAGAACATACCTCATCTATAAGACAGTACATAATTACCCAATTAATATGCCAGGACTCTCTATCTAAACCCAGAGTGCACAATACTGATACCAGCTCTTTAAAAGCACAGTGAAAAATGAAACCAGAAATTAATGAGACCCCAATTAGATCACCCGAAACCCACGTGGCCGTGTTTGCTTTGACAACCCAGGTACCTTCTTTCAGCAAGAAAAGGAGACGCGACCGAAAACAGCAACGCCCCCATAATACACCCTTGAGCAACCCCAGACAAAAGACAACAAAAATATTCTGCGTTATCGTTCAAAAACACATGAATCTCTGTCAGGTCCGGCATGTGCCGTTGACGAAGGGCCCGCTGAGCGGCAGAGTGGAAGGGTTTGAGGCTGCTGCGATAAATCAATAGCAATGATGTATAGGAGGTCAGGAAGAACGTAATGAAAAGCAAAGGTCGCATTAGCTCAGGCTGAGCCTTGCCTGCGACTCTGTCAGGTGTGTCCTATATGTGGGCGGACCACACCGCATTCAGCTATTCCGCCGCCACCGCCCTGGTCTGCCTGGCCTTAAAGGGGCACCCTGCTTACACATGCTAACAGAGCTAACAAAGTATTAAAGCTAATAGAGACAGATCAGTGCAAGCTGCAGAATGACAGGCAGACAGGCTCCTTTAAACGCTGTGAGATGTTAGGTTTACGTCATACTTAACAGGGGAAAAACTACGAATACAGATTTCTCCCCCTCCTATCCTTCAACACTGTTCTGCTGCCAATTTCAGTGGCGATGAAAGGCCTTTTTAAAACACACCTCTGCTACGGGTTTATTTTACAAAACAATACGAATGTCGACTAGCAGCACATCATCTGTGGCACGCTCTGCTCTGGCCTGTGTGCTCCAGTGCACTGCTAAAAGACAATTAATCCTAATAATAAAGTGCCACCACGTCATCGCTCATTCTGGCAGCCAGCGTTTCTCTAAAGGGTTTACCGGAGAAAGTTCCAAACTTGGTCTCCATGAGGAACGGACCCCCGGCACAGACGCACATACAACACCCAGCAAATTGGACAGGCAAATAAAGCCTTTAGCAATTTCACGACAAACACGTCCAAGCCCAAGGCACCAAGTTGTTCTCAATACTGAAGAACATCAAAGTGTTCGATGCTGGAAAAAGGCTATTTATCCATTTTGTGTTTTATCAGCAAACAATGCTACTGGTGAGTCTGTGGAGATTCATAGTTAAAAGGAGAGAGATTTTCATGAATGAACTTGCATAATGACAAAGTATTCTGGACTCAGACTAACCAGTTTGATAATGACAAAGAAAGTCGGGTCCAAATTAATACCAGATATTCACAGGTAGTTTACATTTCATAACGAAGCAAATGCTGCTACTCAGCCTATGCTGGTGCAAAACTAGTGCTCTCTAGTGAAGCATCAGCTTTTATTTACTAATAGCCACATTTGGATGGTGGTAAAATGACTTCTTACATTCAGCTTGCATCAGTGTACAATGCGTTGGTGTCGCTGCATACGTTAAAATGTGTACAGCAATAAGGAAACAAGGCAGCACTGTCGTAGCGTCTTGTATCTCTTACAGCTGAAGAAGCATCGTATGATAGCAGGGGATTGGCATACTCCTTGCAGACTAAGTTGGTACAAATGAGCAGATGCTGGAGCCTCTCAGAAGGGGGGTGTGAGGAGGGGGATCATCATAGTGCAGCAATTATGTGCAGGGAGAATTGAGCACAGCGCTGCACAGTGTGCACTCGCTGGCTCTCCACGGCTCTCTCAGCAACCCACACAACAAGCTCATTAAGGCCTGCTTACACATTCACTCTTATTTAGGCTTGAAAAATTAATGCACTGGCACCTGGAATCACACACCCATTCATTCTGCCACAGCAGCCCCCACGCCCAGTCTGGGCTCTATCTGCTTCAGGAAAAGAAAAAAAGAAAAAAAAAAAAAACAGGATGAACGTCAGCCACCTCTGCACAGTTTTTAAGCAAGCTTCTCTCTCTCTCTCGCTCACTCTATCCCTTTTTCTGGAGTGGTACAGCAGGGGCTAGCATATTAATCACCCTCACAGCCACTAATGCTAACAATCAGTCAATGTGCTTGGCCGGGCTCTCCATCTCCCGTGACAGCCAGGTTTGTCCTGAGGCCTGCTGATTCGTCCTGCCACTGTAGCCTGTAGGACAAAACACACAACAACAACCCCCTTTCCCCCTCTCTCCTCCCATTACAATAAGGATCTTAAGAGTTCTAGAGGAAACACTGATTTATGCTGATTCAGAGAGTCAGAACCCTGACCATTTATTTGTCCACATTTTCTCACTTAAGTGCATGTACAAGGTGTTAAAGCAGGTTTAAGAGAGAAAGAAGCCCAAAGATGCTAATGACAGCAACGAGGAATGAAGGAACGAATGAAGGAAGACTAATGGGAGCTTTTAGCATTAGCCTCACCTAGCAGAGTACTCCTTTAAATGAAAAGACAGGAGCAAAATCTTTGAAAGTCAGATTTTAGATACAGGATATGGGAACAAACAGTCACCTGCTTTGTCACAGACTATGCTGCCGACAGATTCTGATGGGAATGGCATTGATGGAGTGTGTATGTGTTCGGGGTGGGGCGTATTTGTGACGACCTTGTTTACATTTACGTCATTTAGCAGACGCTCTTATCCAGAGAGACTTCCATTTCCCGATGTCAGGGACAGTCTCGCTGGAGAAACCTGGGGCTAAGGGTCTTGCTGAGGGATGACGGCAGTACTGGAGCTAGGATTCGAACCCACAACCTCTTGGCCTAGAGGCAAGTGTTCTAACCATTAGACCACCACGATCCCTAAAATAATATTTGGAATTTTGGGGGGATTAATGATGACCTTTTTGTATTGCCTAATAGATAGGTTTGGCTGTAGTATAATGCACATAGTGATTATGAGACTCAATGGGATATCAAAAGATGGCTGTGCCTGTCTTTCTACAATAAGTGAGCAAACTTGGCTCACATTTACTGTAAACAAACTATTTACATATCCTATACTGCTTCTAAAAGCACTCTAAACTAAAGTCCAAAATCAAGCCCAGCATGTCACATCAAATATAAATATTCTGCCATTATCTCAAAACAATATATTTCCAAGACCCAAACAGCTGGCAGGCTGCGGAGGGAGAAAAGCGCATGCTGAGACATTTCTGGACTGTCATCCTTCTCTTCTCATACGAGGCGGCGCTGGCATGTTTGCATTCACAGAGGAAGAATACAGGCCCTTCTCTGACAGCTTCAAGCTGACGAGTGCAACAGTGACACAAATCATTTCAAATCAGTTGCGAGCTTTTTGCCTTCCTAAAGCAAGAGAGAAAGAACGAGTGAGAAGGCTGGGAACAAATGGGCAAAGTCAAGGAAGGCGGCGTGTTGCGCAAAGTAATGGATGGATGCACGTATGTGTGCATTCTTGTTGCAGACCCCCCCCTCTTTTTCTCTCCTCCGCTTAAATCCGGGTGCTAATTATTGGGCTTCACATAGCGTAAAATGCACAGCTGTGGTGACTGTCAGAGCTCCATGGGCTGTTAAGTTTGTGTGCATTTTGACAGGGGGTGGATTTCTATGTGCATGTGAGTAAGAAAGAAGGAAAACAAGACAGAGAAAGGGGGAAAAAACACTACAAAATCTCTCTGCCATGCCTACATTACTCAGCAGGCTTTATCCTCTTTATTTCAAATAAACTAGAGAACAGTTCAGACTGCAGAGAAGTAAAAGGACTTTCCTCTTAGAAAAGAAAGGACACACAGGCTGTAGTGATATATCTTAAGTTTTCAATAAATCAGGCTGCGCAGAATAAGAAAAAAAACGCACTCAAGACATCCTTGACGATGGGCCTGGAAGAAATACTCCAGACAGTAACGTCTGTCTCGCTACAGAACTTTTGAGCTGTGCACTAGACCTGCTGACAACAGACACATGTTGGAATATACGATCCTGTAGCATGGAGCACAGTTAGAGGAGTTAAAGCCAGATTGCACTCTCCTGGGGATACATTTCATAGAGCAGCTTGGCGTCAATTTTGATTACTTTATTTCTGAGGAGCTCCAGATGTTCTGATTTGTGACTGGGTCTTCTCACAGGGGGATGCTGGAGATCGGTTACAGAGGAGGTCCAAATGTTTGCTTTTGGAGCCAATTATTACCTGATTACATGATGTGTGATGTAATATCTTACAATCTGATCCAAAACTTTGTTTCTTAGATGAGTGTAAAGTTTGGTACCATTACAACAATTATTTAATATCCTTAAGAAAGTTAATAACAAGGGTACTCAAATGACAAAACCACAATGTATGTCCCGTTTGTACAGTTAGTAAGTTAGCTAGCATGTCTAACTTGCTAACAAACCCAGCATTCTAGATTTGCAAAAACATGCAGCAAACAGTGCTTCGTGATATGTAGCAAAGCATACTATAGCAACGTTGGTAAAAACAACCTTAAGCATACGGTCAGTTTCTTTACAAGCCAACAAACTCGCACGACGCTGCAATGTATACACTTTTTCTTGAATGCATGTTCATGGGCCAAGGGAACAATTTATATGTGAACCAACTACTGATCATGAGATCAATGCAGAGTTAAAGCACCTTTTCCTTCCTTTTGAAGGAGAGAGGGAAACGCATGCCACAAAGAACGGAGGTTTAGCGTGCACACAGCTTAAAGACACAGGTGAGTTTGAAGCTCTAGGGAATGCTGGAACTGAAATGCTCTGTGACCATGAAATGGCCCTTGCTAGTAGCGGTGGTTAATGGGCGCATGGGGCGGTGGCACTGCAAAGGAAAGCCATTGTGGAATTCTTAACAGCACCCCAGTACAGCACGAGGAACCAGAAGGTCAGCTCCGCTGTGAGAACGTCAAGTCGACCTCCTAAATGCTGGCACTGCGACTTGTGGCGCCATTAGGAAAGAGGAATTAATTGGATCAGGACCAAAATTGCAGTTTGTACAGAAAGGATGTGAAATCTTGCCCGACAGGTTGTTCACTTTCAGCACGTTTCAGTTAACATACTAAAACAGAAACAGACAAAAACTGTAGTGAATAAATAGCACTTTTATAAGTAATTGAATAATTTACAGCTGCTTAAGCAAATGAAACCAATAAAGTATGGCATTGTGTTTTGTAAACAAACTTCCAATACAACTAGGTCGGCGTTTGCAAATTATTCATAAATATTTGGCTACAGTAAAAGTATAACCAATATTTTATGCCCTATATTGTGTTCCTAGTAAAAATCATTAAGAGGAAAATTTATTTTCTTGCCATGTGAATCAATTTGTCAATGTATCATCAGGCCAAAGGTTTTAACAATCTGGCGGCTTTTTACTCTACAAAAAATGCAATAAACATTGTTTTGGGTTTTTTGTTTTTAGATCTGATCCAATACCAATCTTTAGTTATTGCTGGAAGCTGAAATGTGGACTGGCCTTTAGTAAAAGACTGCTTGCCCGCCTGCTCAGATAAAAAGAGGGATCTTGATTTTCATGCCTGAAACACAGTAGGCTGCGCAATTATAAATATTGACTACTTGACCCAAGTGTCACAGTCGGGGTAAATCATGCTTTCGATCAGGTGTGTTAAATTGGCAACCGCTGAGTCAAGAAGCTGACCAAAAGACCATCTCCCCTCCTGCGTTACAGAGGTCTGCTCTACCCAAAGGCTTTAAAGCTTTTAAAGTCATACAGATTATAAAAATACACAACCAGACTTTCCAGTAATGCTCAAATGTCAGTGCTGATCAAAGTGACATATGAACGTGTTCTTATTTTAACCCACAAAATAAGCATAAAACAGAACCTGGTTGAGACATATGTTAGTTAATGAAGATGATCAATGAAAATAGCTCTGAAACAGAACACACAACTGGCAGTAACGTCTCATGAGCTGCCTATATGCTTATTTGCGTCAATTTTCTGCAATGAAAGGATACATTAACGCTGGAGTAACATCGACTAGTTTTCATGTTTATAAAAAACCTAAGTACAGTAAATTGATAAAACTTTAGTCAGTAGAAGGAATGCTGCTAGCGAAAAAAGAAACATGAGATGGGCTTCTCATGTTTCCTCTTTGATCCTCAGAGCTGCCCTTTCCCTAACATATCTTTCTTTTTATGTTCAAAATCTGTGTATTTATATCCCATGTATTCAACACACTAATTACCTTTTCAGAATATCGCCAATTGAAATGTCTCTGAATGACACAATGCCCTCATCCTTTGAAGGTCTCATCATTCCACCCTCCAGCCAAATTTCTGCAAAGGGCAAAAACAGAGTTGCGTGTCCCTCCACAAGGCACAGGCCATGTCAGAGGTCAAGGGTGGCCGAAAGGGTCCATATTTGATAACTATCACGTTATATTGCGCCTGACAGTACAGAGGTATCAGAACTGCTCCATTTACTGGAGTCTCCATCTAAAGGTCATTACAGTGACTGGGAATGAGGCATGACTAGACGACTGGGCGCCTTCTAACCCCTGACCTCAAAGGGCAAGGTTTCTTAGGATAATGCCTGAGTGCTGGCTCCTAGTAATTTACCATTATATTACTTGGGGCTCCAGATAATACTAAGCGAAAATGTTAAGCTTGAGCAGATCTGACTTGAACAGATGTACACAGTAAAATCTATGCGAGCAGTTTTACCCTTATTAAGCTATGCACCACTACTTTTCTTTCATTACCTCTTGGAACAGGAATGAACAAGTGAGAGAAAAATACCACACTGCATGCAAACTGATTTAAGCAGCAGTTGTGTTCTAGAATTATTTTCTATGTCTATTATAAAGTACCTTATAGTGCCACATAATTTTCAACTTGTAACTCTTTACGTAGGATCAACATACATGAAACACATTTTCACCAAACTATTATTGGATTTGACTCCTCTCTACAACTAGCTATCAGTGATAAACACCTTACTTTCAGAAGCAAGACTTTTATCACTTTTACTTTTAAACTTTTAAAATAAAAGTAAGAAACTGATCTGATTCTCCTTTTTACTTCAACACAATTAAATATGGATAGTTAGGCTTGTTATATGCTAGAAATGTATAGATAAAAATCCAATAAAGCAGAAAAAGACAGCAAATACTAGAAAATGTTATATCAGAATCAGTGCAGAAACACAATGTCTTAGCAATGGTTTAAACATAAGATCCTGAAAAAAAATGGAAATTACTCCTTCCAACTGATTATTTTTTATTTTTAATCAATTATTCTTTCATATGTTTGTTGCAAATATACAAGTAAGACGATAGTGGGAGCTGACATACGGCAAAGAAAAAAAGTGCATTAACGTTTTTATAGCGCAGCAGTCTCTCCAAAGTAAGCACATCAAAATCATGAATAGTAAGACATGCACAAATCTCTGTATAACCCAGGAGACCAACCTGGGATACTTTATAATATGCTCGTACAATGGCTGCTGATGTGAGATTGACTCATCGACAGAGAACGCAGACACAATGAAAAGAAGGGCCGGCGAGGGACGATGTCTGACAAAACGCTCGTCTCAAATACATTCTTCTGACAAGAAGAATACGTGGTCAACAATTACCCATTGTCTGGGACGCCCTAACTGTCTCCGTTTTTGAATGCCGACCGCTTAGAGGTACGCTAACCTGACTAGCACGGCGCGGCGACGCCTGACAGAGCGAGTCTCACGGTGACTGTCGGGTGTCACTTTAATAAATGTGCTCAGTCACACCGATATGATGAGAAAGGAGCACTTAGAGTCACACCGCATGTTCCCAAAAGCACTTCATAAAAGTCAATCCCCCACAACTGCCTTTTAAGTGACAACGTGAGAGCCAGAGTCGACTTTTGGTCGGCGCAGGAAACGAGGCGCAAAAAGAGGGGTGGAGTGGGGGGGGGCGGAATCCTGCCAGTGTCAAACGCTTTCTTTTGTGCCCGCTATTATGTAAACCACGGCTGATGTCGTTGACGGTATCCTCTTTCCTGGGCCAACTGATTCCCCTGAAGAACTGCTGTCAAGTACCTCAGATACACCCTATTAACTCTGTTTGTCCCCAAACAGCAGAGGAAGCGAGAGGAAGTGGATCAGGACATTCACATCCTCTGAGCTGGAGAGGCCGGGGAAGGCGCTCTCAGGCACTCTTAGCCACAGTAGTAACAGAGCGGGGCTCAGATCCAAGACTTTGATGCGTGCGAGTGGGTGAAATAATGCATGCTTCGTGCATGCCCGTTAACTGCTGTGCCCTCTTCAGGGCCTGGGTCTTCAAACCTTGGGACTAACCAGGCTCAAGTTCCACTAGATGGAGCCAGGCAATATCAATTTACTGAAGAAAAAAAAAAAAAAACTAGCGGATCATGGAACAGAGTAGACAAAGTTTACAGCAGAAATCTGAATGCCAACTGTAGTAAAATTGTTAAAAGCATAATTGCTGTGGTATGTTTGCTAACCTTTTTCACAAATACTGTGTTCTTGTAGCAGTATTCAGTTCAGTCTTTAAATGACTTTCTGGCTCTACTTTATTTACTACTGACATTAACAAAAAAGAGGTTTATATGTTACTGAGTAAAATGCCGCAAACAAACAGTGAAACAGGCAAACACAAAGAAACCTTGACAAGAGCCAAGACTTCCCAAGACTAGTCTTTAGTATTTAGATCAATTATGGTTCAAGAGGTAAACCTGCAAGTTCCAGGTTGACCTCAGGATTTAGGAAAAGTCCAGATTAACCCAGACAGTTTGTTCCAACCACAAATTTTAATCATAAATTCCAGTGATAAAGGTTTTCTTCAAAGGTTCGTTTAGTTTGCAGTCTTAATTAGCATCTAGAAATCAGAGTCTAATACTGCTAAGGTAATATCACTCTTTGAAAAATGGAAGGATCTCCACATCAAAGCTTTTACGTATTAAGCTATTTCCCCGGCCTCTCGTTTGGTTAACGCCAAGAGAAGTAGCCCGCAGTGATATGCTATTGTCAGCTTGCACAGAGGCTCTTTAAAAGCAGGAGTAACATTGCAACAGAGAGAATCAGCAGCATTCTAGTGAAGCGGAGAATGAGATCACTGGGCTTTTCAGCGAGGTCAATGGGAAGGCGAGGCACCGTCGCATTTAAAATTCAGCCCTTCTCCACACTTTCCAAACACACATACGCGGCCACAACAGCACACACCACCACAAAACCTGCACGCCTTTATGTAAAGAGGAGCGGAGCTTTAAGTGCATACAGAAGCCTAATGAATGCGCGAATTCTGTGTGAAGAGTGAGCGTATGTGTGCGCAAGTGCGTTTTGGAAGGGGGTCCAAGTCAAGCAGGGGCAGGGTCAAAATCACAGAGGGAATAATCCTGTGTGTCAACACGAGGACAGTTAGCTCCCACCATCCCCAACCTGCAGCTAAATTTACAGTGAAGAGCAGCCTGGCGTGGCAGCCTTTGATGGGCTTAATCTACACCCCAATGAAGTATGAGACTGCACACTAATGCTCAAGCTTGGCTGTGAAATTCATGCTAGCAAACAACGTCCTACAGTGCAGCACCAGGCTTATAGCGAGCTCATTTGTCTGAAAGCCTTTATGACATTGTCCATTATTCACACAAACACAACTGCACACTGCATTTTACCACATTGTACAGTATTGACAATATCGCAATAATAATCCATAACAAGGAGATGAGAAGATACCAAATTAAGTTTGCTTAAATGTTAAAAAATACCAACAAAGCCAAGAAGCAAAGAAGATGACATTCACAACCGAATACTCCATGTCAGAACGTGCCCTAATCAATGTTATTTTTTACGGACCCTTTGTCTTGAGCAGTCCGCTCCTCATCACTGTTCTGACCTGATCTCTGGGTCCACGACTAAAAGCATGAGGAAACCCCGTTATGACATGCCCCAGCGAGCTGGTTAGACCGCAGGGCTGGGGCCCTGCCGGCTGTTGTCCTCTGCCTCCCCCCGTTTGCTCTGAGAGACCGCCGGGGCCACAGTGCCTGACACGTCAGGGCTCTGGCTCGGCCCTGCTTGCCCCCCTCTCGTTGCTGCTATCACAGAGCTCCGGCCCGTGGAGACGCGGCCGTCCGGAGGCGTGCGGGCCGAGATCAGATCGAGCCCGGAGGGGAGCGTCAACGTCCTCCCCGACTCTGGCTTGCTGTTATCTCAGAGTCGAGCCTAAAAGGAGACCTGACTTGATTCGAGCAGACAGTGCCTTTGAAAGCTTCCCTCGCGTCGGGCCACTAAAGCCCTGGAAAAGGGGAGGAGAGGGGTCAGGCCTACACACAGGCAGAAAGAGAAGGGAGATGGGGGAGGCAAAGAAGAAGGGGGGGTTTAAAAAAAAAAAGCAGCCGGTAGCCATGCTCAGAGTGCGAATGGCAAGCCCTTTCATGTACGGCCTCGGTGGATCACACCAGCTCGGCTACTGCAGGCAATCACAAGCAAACCGACGGGAGAAACCTCTTGGTGCCAAACTGAAAAACAAAAACTTGCACCAAAAATATAGAGCATAAGCTTTTAAAAACAACTACATTGGGAAAATTCTATTAATACTTCTTATACTATTCATTAACACAATCGCTTAAGCCAAGAGGCATATTTTTACCATCAACCTGCCTAATAGCTCAAAGCTCATTACATTTTTAATTGCGCAAAACAAAAATTGACAAACTGCAATTCTAGTCTCGGATCCAGCCCAAAAAAATGTATCACTTTCAGCATGGGGTATGTAATGCTCTCCGTGCACAGCAATTGGTGATCTGATCAAAGCGGACACTGCCTCAGAGGAGCGGGAGCCAGCGCAACCCTGAAAACCAGCCGGGTTCAGGGGTCAGCAGAGGGGAAGTAAAGATCCAAGTCCCATCCCATTGTGTGACACGCCGCCTTCGCCCGCTCGCCCCAGAGGCTTAGTGTCAGTGTTAACACTTCAAACACTCGATATCTTCACTAGACACAAAGGACACTACTGCTTGCCATCATCACCATTTCTTCCAGGGGAAAGAGATATGGATCCTTCCCAAAGGTCATAGCCAGTTGAAGTTGCCTTGATTAAGCCTCGGGTTTTGTTGCCTGACTTTCCCCCCCTCCCCTGCTGGAAAAAAAGCACTTTGCCATGCAAATGGCAGCACCTCTTTTAACGAACGGAACTTAAGCTCAATCGAAGTAACCTTTCGAATAGGTCAGTGGGTACAGTAAAGCTGCTGCAAGTGTTTATTTGAACATAAATGAGCATTTTGGGAAGTTAGCGCTTTTGCGCCCAGGGGCTCAGAGCAAAGCAAAAGGGAAGGAGAGGATCTTTTTTTCCCCATGTACCTGAATCGTTGAGATGCATTCGATTATTCACAATAAAGCTTTGCATCACATGGGGTGGGAAAACTACAAAAAATGGGAATATATACTCTTCAAGGCATATTACTACATTACAGCAACCAAGCAGCCAAAGTAAATGTAAAAAATTAAAAATAAAATACTGGCATTGGTATTTTTGCTAAACAAATGGATATTTTAATGTGATTCAGGTAGACCTTCAAATGCAAACAAATGCACAAAAAGCCCAAGAGATCTGTTGTGTGTACCTGAGCCTAGAAAGGTGGCAAAACACCTTATTTTAAGGTTCACTAGGTTCTGCCTGCATGGGCTGTTCTCACTGCCTCTATTCTTTAAATGGTCCCAAAACGGCAAGGACGCCCATATTCTTACAACAGTTTATAATCTCCTCCCTGTCTCCTTTGCTTCGATAACTAACAACAAAAAAAGAAAGCAGGGGAGAGAAAAAATATCATCAAAAGACTTGTTAATAAATATATAATCATGTGGTCAAAGAGTGTGTTTTCTCTCTGTGTGAGATCTCCCGAATGCTGCAGAGAGTAGAACGCGCTGCAGGCAATCTTTTGATGGAAGGTCTCATTTTCAATCTCCTGCCGTGCAATATTCAAGCCCAGTCTAAAATAATACGGGACTCATTTCGGGACTTAGGACCTCTCGAATATGCCGACAATAACTGGCGGCGGGGGCATCAAATGAAAAACAGCTTTTCGCAGGGAGGGTCTGAGTGGCACCCGAAACCCGGGGAGCAAAGATCCAGGATCTGTGCTTTGAGATGTCACATAACACCACAGCTGTCTTATTACCAGCCTGATGTGACACGGAAGCTTTAAAAAGAAAAAAAAAGAAGAAAAAAACAGCAGTTGAGCTAATGCTAAATGCTACAACTCGTCTGTGTTCATTAGGCTTAGCATATTTACCACAGCCTAATGACGCACTACAAATTTGGCGCTCGGTCTTGATAAGTGTCGAAATGCATTTTAAAATATATCATAATATCAGTGGCATAGCTGCCAAATGGATCAATTGCATGTCTAAATGTATGCCATTTGCTTACCGGGATGAATTAATTTGGAGCAAACCAGCTGTTGTGCATCAGAGACTTTCCAGTTGGTATACTTCTGTTTCTGGCTTGACCAGGGACCAGTGTTGAATACATCTCAGACACAAAACACCTAAAATATAAGATATATTTTATCTTCTTGAAATATGGCTATACAGTATAAACAAAACAATCGTTTTGCAAGTTACGTGAGTGGATTAAATACTGTTCAAAACTTGTCTTAATTTTACACACTGAACCAAGAGAAACTTTGATGAATCTTCACATTAATTTAAATATTCATTAAGTTGAATGAGTTCATTAAGAGTACATACAGCAAATGCAATACAACCCACAAAGAAAATTATCATTTTAAAATATTTAATTGAAGTTCAGCAATAAAACCTCAGCTTGGACTAGCAATGAAAGTCTAAACATCCTTGGTTTTATATAGTCAAGCTTGCAACATCAAATAAATAAATAAACTGCATGATGCCCATTCTGCTCTCCCTCATCCTAAAGTCTTCTAGTCTCAGACCTCTCCATCATATTTAGGCTTTCAAACACAAGGCACGGCTATTCCATTCTTAAACACACCGCCATCCGTTTCAAAGGAAATCATTCTCTGTGCAATGTTGGTGCCAGATAAAGGCCAGCGCCTCCAATGCAAAAGAAGTCACGGAGGAGGGGAAAAAAAAAAAAAAAACCAGAACCTGCCTTTCTGCCTGCACACAAAAGCAAAGCGACCAGAAGCAGTCAGAGAGCACGATGGAAGAGACGCATGCTCTGCACTTTAGACTGAATGCGTAAAAAATAAATAAATAAAACCTACTTTGCTGCTAGGACTCCAATCTATTCATGAAATGTGACACATACGACATGGCGCTGAAGATATTCTCTGGTATTAAAAAGATGCATCAATAGTTGGAAGAAGTATGGATTGGCCTTCCCAACCAGTGGAGAGGAGAAGAAAGAAAAATAAAGAAATAGAGTGCAGTTCTTTTGGATGTGATTATTAGAGCAAGAAGTCTCACACACAATGCGCTTCAACGCCCTTCAACATATGGCTGGAGACCATTAAATCTGCTCAGTCTCTCCTCGTCCCCTGTAGTTAGGTGTCATAGAAAGGAGGCATTGGGCAGACGTGTTGAAACAGGCTTTTTCTGAAGAGCAGGAGGCCCCTCTCTCCTCTCTCACTCTCACACTCTCACACACACAAATATATACACACTCTTAACACCAGGCCACCCTGCGCACACAATTACACCCACAGCAAGCTCCTGGCCTCACCCCCACCTCGCCACACAGTCAGATCTCAGCATGCATACTCAATGATCTGTTATTAATTAATCAATCAAAGCTAATCAAGGTAAACCCGGCTTTTTAAACAGGTCAGAACTCACACTGCTCCACATTTGAGCAGGGTGCGTTTGAGGGAGGAAATCTGCGCAGCTGTACGCGGCCTGATTAAATTTACAGCTAAAAAAGTAACCCTTATCGGTCATATTAGTTGTTGGAGTAAATTTGCGAGTGTTATATAATTTAATGAAATTAAATTTATAAAACAGGGGATAAAAACAGTATCTAACAACAAGGGGAACCCCCCCGCAGTTTGACAATAATAATTATTGTTTGTTACGACTAAGCTGTTTAGGCCCACAAACAAAAACATGTAGTATCTAAATATATATTTTAAAATAAATAAAATAATATGAAACTCGACGCACTCCAGTTTTCTTGTGGGTTAAAAATAAAAGTTACCTTCTTAGAAGTTGTCGAGGACGGTAAAGTTTGACTGTGTGAGAGAAACCACTGTGAGGGAAAATGGCGGTTTGGCCATTAAAACGTTGTTTTCTGTTGTTGTTTTTTAACAAATGGCGACCGGCGTTTTAACAATATATTTAAGGAGAAATCGTCGTCGCTGTGTTTCAAACACGCCGAAAGACAGGTTACCTACTGACTAAACAACAGTTCGGCCTTGTAACACACTCGTCTGTGCGTGTGTGTGTGTGAAGAGAGCCAAACAGATAATGGCGCTTGAGGGCCTCTTATACAGCCACCGGGCGGCGCTAAAGTCCGTCAGATTGAAAGATGGCGCGAAAGCGACGCGGGCGGGAAGCGCGCGCTGCCGCGTTAAATGTCTGCCACAGAGAGAAGACTACAGCGCCTCATTTCCACCTCGACGAATATGACGCAGAAACTGATCCAGTCCGGTATCATATTACCGCAAATAAATCTATTAACATTCCAAATTTTCATCGAGTACAACGTTAGAAAGCCAATGAGTTTAGCGCAATATACCAGGGGAAATTAATTTAGCTAGAACGGGAGAATGTTAAGAACAGCTTCCCGCCTCAGCTTCAGCTCCTTTTTTTGTTCAAATCCTGGTAATGAAATAATAAAATAAATCTGAGACTTCACCCGAATATGCTCAACTGTTTTTGTTGTTTTTTTTCCCCCCACAATATATATCATAAAATAATTTAGTATATATTTCCTGAGCTTTTTAGAGAATTAATTAAATCTCCTCTATTAAATAATAGTATAGTCAAAAGTGAGTTTACCACATAAAACTACATCTTCCACAAAAATCAGACATACAACAGAGAACACAGTATTTCTACTATAGGCTAATTAATAAGGAACATTGAAATAAATATTAAATAATGTTTATTTCAATGTTCCTTATTAATTAGCTAATAGCAGAAAGTGCATTTCTTGACCAATTTTTTTTAGTTCCGTCAGATTTATGGATTACCACAACCAATTCATTTTACCCACAGGAAAGCTCAGTAATAGTATGTAGACCACATTATTAATACCAGGCTATTAACCTGTTAATGTTGCACGACCCAAACATGGCGCATCAGAGTCACATGCTAACAAGTTCACAAAGCCTGTGCACTGTGAGTAGAAGAAACCAAGGGATCTACCCGAGCTGCACAGTAAAAACATCATCTTGGCAATGTATTATTATTATTATTATTATTATTATTATTATTATTATTATTATTCATTCATTCATTCATTCATTCATTCATTCAAAATCAGGGTCAGTGCTTTAGCTCGGAAAATAAGAGAAGCAGGTTGAAGCCCATCAGTGATTTCTGGGCGGGGACGTAAGCAGATGGGAGGTGCAGGCTGAGAGGTGCACAAGGTCGACTCTAGACTTTATGGCGAGGCTGTGGGCAAGGCTCGTAGCTGTGTTTTTAAAAGTCCACGGAAGAAAGCAGATTGTTTGGTCAAACCAAACTCTTGACACCATATTGCTGCTTGTGTCCCCCCAATCTTTGTCCAGAGAGCTACAGGCAGTAGTTGCAGACACCAAATGGTCAAAAAATTGTTATCATTATGTTTGTCTGGGGACGGTAAAGGGTGGCTTGCTTTGAATGCTGAAAGGACAGATTGTCCTCTTCTGTCCCCCCCCCACCACCACCACCGCCGGTGCCTTACCCTCAACGTGAGTAGTAGCTTGCTGTTGCAGGCGAGTGAAAGAAATGGTTGCTTGGGTCCAGACATGTGCAGATATTCATAAGACTGGTGCTAATATAAACGTGACTAATCAAGCTAATCAACGTTGTGGGTTAGTATAGATCAGAGGTAAAGTCTAGGCTGGAATAAGAGAGGAATTCCCCATACTGATAAGGTGCTTTAAAAAAAAAAAAATAGAGCTAACTCTTTTCTGTCCGACAGCCTTCCCTTGTGTTTACCGGCCGCCGGCGTGAAAACACTTGCCGCAGTTCGCTAGATTAACACAGAGCCCCCTAATGGAGTAATTACAGAGAGCCAAACATCTATTTTTCACCCATGCACCGCCATTACTCTCGGTCCCCCAGCCACTCTACTGGAAGTCACTTACTCTCCTTACAATGAGTTATCATTGACTGCCATTTAGGCGTTCTGGAGCAATTTGTCTTACTGAGGGCCACGGGCCAGTCTCATTGCAGCGAACAATCATTCTCTCTCCAATATATCAAACATTCATGTGGAAGGAGGCGAAGGAAAGAAAAGGGGGGAAAAAGGGGAGCAAATACCCCACAAACAGATAGCGGCGCGTGGCTAATAGATACTTTGAAGGAGGGAGACAAGAAAAATGAACGTCGCAGATAAAAGAGGCAGAGACACGGGTGCCGGCAGCGGCCAGGGCGAAGTGACGGCACTGAAGCCGAGACGGCCATCCCTCGCGGGAACTCCCGCCTTTCCTCTTCCTCCCTCTCTCTCTCTCTCTCCCTCCCTTCCTTCCTTCCTTCATCCATCCCTCCCTCCCTCCCCGCGGCGGGCCGTGCCGGAGCGGCCTCAGTTACAGGCGGGGAGCGCTCACCTCTGTTTGAGGCCCCACTGCGAAATGCCAGCCTATTTGTTCACCGGCGACAAATTCTGTTTTATTAGCGAGCATTTGCCTGGAGTTGCCCTCACCGAACGGATCGCGAAGACACAAAGTTGACGAAGAGGGCCGAGGCCAAATATACATTATGTTCGGCAGTAACGTATTTGTTTGTTTTTTATTTTTATTTTTACAGTCAAGGAAACCTCCAGATCTTGCCGGTAGTGACAGAAAACATGTGAGCGCCTGCATCACTGCGGGACCTCACATACATTGTTGGCACTCTGCCACAGCGCCATGCTTCTCCATATCAGCTTAACAGAAGCATTAACTCCCATTACACAAGCAGATCAACAGGCATGTCTGCTTGAGTCATTTATAAATAGTGCTGGCAATTTATTTCAATGTCTGGGAATAACAAAATAAAATTAGGGAGAGAAACCTGCATCCGTTCTAGATTGTACTTAGCAGACAGTAGCTTAAAAATGATAGGTATGGCCATCCTGCATCATTTGTGTCAAGCTGATTACTGAAATCCATCAGTTTCTTCATGCATCCTGTTCTGCAAGTATCGCCTCCATAAGCATTGAAATGACATCTTCAAAATACAGTTATTACACGATTTCTGAAATCCGCCCGGCTCCGGCGCTCATTGTGTGTCGCTCTCATTACTTCTGACGCAGGCACGCAACTTGTATTATGAAATTGAATTACGTAGCCACCTCAGAATCTGCAGCCCGTTCTTTCCCTCAGGTTGTTTGGAGACCTTGACCTCTTCTTTTGCCCTGTCAATTTGTCACGTCCTTGGCACTGCTTTCACCGCGTTGCGTGAATGGAATTGTTGAAATGTACAGTGGGCCAATCTGCAACCGGTACAATGTGCGTTTGCAATTCTGAGTGGCAGTTAACCTTGGCAGCTTCGTGCAGCCGAAGATGACATTTTGTTCTGATTAAGAGCCTCACCTAAGGCCCTGTCTGAGGAAGAGAGAGCAATAAAGTTCGTTCCCGGACCAATTCCGTGCATCCACTTCTCAACTAAAAGCGTTCCGCAACTAAGGGTTAATGGCGTTCTTACCGCCTGTGTTTCTTTAGATTACTTATTCTACCGGACCTACACAATGACAAATAACCATTATTCTTTTTTTCCCGCGCTGATAATCGGGACAACTTCAACATTTTTCTTTTTTTTTTTTTTTTAAACCAGCCCAAGTGAGACCATTAATCCTGGCCGATTTGGCCGATAAGCGCTGACTGCCAAGTAATGACCATGTCACCCAGGAAAAGAAAAAATATGTGAACAATTAAAACAAGACAGCCATTATCTGGAAAATCCTGGTTGCCTATTCATGCTTCATTAGCGCTATTTGAAATTGCCTTTATGTAATACATTGCCACAGCGTTGGCTCATCAGGTATAAACTTGTATTTTACAGTTTTGATAAACGCACAATGCATATGAAGCACACTAAAACACACAGGCTTATTAGTAACCGTCAAGTGGCTGGAATCCATAATTCTGAGATATTTGTGTATTAACACTGACTGACTTGGAAGATTTTTTTTTCTCTATTTTTTTGCACCTAAACAAGTCCTGCTAGGCTCCCCGCTGGTTCTGTATAGACATTCTGTGCTGCTGAACTGTGATGTTTTATTTCTTAGGTTCATAAGGTCAATGCTTTTTGTTTCCTTTGAAATTAATAAGCGATGCACACTCAGACTAGACTTGTAGGTCTTTTTTTTTCTTCTATAAACTGTGGTTATACCACCGTTTGATCAAAGGAAAACTGGAGGTCGCTATATATCCAAAATAAGCCCTCATTTTCTCATTTATATCCAGGCAGGCATTGGAGGATGTCAAGGCAGACATGAAAATATTGATGGATTTGGAATAAGCTCGTGATTATACTAATAAAGACGAGTCAATATATATATTAGGTTAACGGGGAAATTATTTTCGGCAGCATGTTTGTTGAGATGCGCTACGCTGTCTGTAATTATTCGGAGACGGAAAGGAGAAGAGAGGGAGAACATGTATACACGTCACTACTCCAGGACATGACATCTTAAATTGCCTTGCATGCTAAGTGAAAATATTTCATCGGCTGTGATAGGTGAGTTCTAATTAAAAACAAGTAAGGCATGTCATGATGAAATATTTTGAGCTCTGCTGCATCTTCCACATAAAAATCATTCTAATGTGAGCTGTGCTCAAATGATTGGCAACACTGGTCATATCCTAGAAGCACAGACAAGTGATACAGGGTGGCTTCCGCAATCGTTAAGTTACATTCGTTCAGACGTTTCTGGATGTCATACGGTCATCGGAAAAGACTATCCACTTCTACGACGCTTTGTAATTAAATTTGTCAGTGCATTAAATAGACACTGTTTTGGAAGATAAGGAACGAGAAACTAGAAAACAACGCCAGATTTCGTTTTAGTCCTCTCCAATTATTTACCCGGCGCGAGCTCCGCTACGACGCTCCCCTCTTATTTCGGCATCTCGCTACCCAACGACGCACGTTGCATCGTCACCCACCTAAACTTTCTTTATCCTCGACTCTACATACCAACCGCGCGTGTTGGCTGGCAGGGACGCGGCTCTCGGCTTTTGATATTCGCCATCGCTTGTGGCCCGCAACTCTGTTTAGATCAAAGGGATTGAGAAGCCTAAGTTTCAAATCCTTCCCAAAGCCTATTCGGGCCAATCTTTATTTAGCTCATTGGCATTCTGACCCCATGCCTCCGAGACTTTGAACCCTCAAAGTTTAGAAAAGCTGAATTGCTCCTTTAAACACATTATCAGTGGGCCAGATTAAAGAATATCACTAAGCATCTTAAGGTTTTAAAGCAGTGCGAGCGGCATTGGGCAGGGGCCTCCGGAGCCATTTACTGCCGTATACTGTATTAGGGATGGCTGAGAAAACACACCGAAGGGGGTTGTGGGAGAGAAAGAGGCGAACCTCGGCCCCGTGCTAAATTAAGTTCGGCTTAAACGAGACAGAATAGGAGGAATGATGTAGAAGGAAAGGAGTAAAGGTTAAAGAGAGACTGATGGTCATGTTTAGCGTCTCCGAGCGTCGGGGCTAACCTCGGTGATCTTGGTTTTATCGCGGACCATATACATACATACCTGGCGTCTGCGACACAGAGTTAGAGGCAATATTATCAGACCGTGAAACATTTCAATCTCGGCCTTTTTGATTTAATGCTCCACAATAGCGGCCTCTTATTTCCCCCAGATTTCTTTTAAAGACCGGAGTGCTATCGGTTTCAGACAAAGCGCCATCTGTGAGGTCCATTCTCTGTCAAACACTTCAGTAATTGTCATGATTTCAGATACATTTTTTTTTTTGTCCTTTCCTGATTTGTTTTCTTTCATATAGTCGAACAACAGTCAACGCGCAAACAAAAGGGGATTTTCGGCAGAAAGTTAATCCCTCTTTTTTTTTTTTTTTGGATGGTTTGATAAGGCGCAAAGATGCACGGGATTGTGTGTGTGTGTGTGTGTACGTCCGTGCGAGTGTGTGTTCTCCTGAGCGGCTCTCACACCCTCCTTCCCTCCCTTTCTCCCTCCTCTTCAGTCTCATCAGCCCCCGTGATTAAGATTTGGCACCTTGGACCACATTGTCTTCATTTGGAAATATTTCAGCTGCATTTGTGCCACTCGGAGGGGAGAGAGGAATAAAGGAGGAGAAGGGGAGAAACACACCCTGTTGTGTGAATCCTAGAGAAGGCCTTGAACCCTGCCATTCATCCCTTTCACTTCATCAGCTGAGTCTAATTGCCAGAGAGGACAGGAGACCCCAGGCCCGATTGTTCCTTATCCTCTTTGGAGGCTTCTGAGGCATGAAAAGCGAAAGGCCTTCTTTTGATCTTTTTTTTTTTAACACTCTCTCTCTCTCTCCATCTCCCTCTGTGTGTGTCTCTCTCTCTCTCTCTCTCTCTCTCTCTCTCTCTCTCCCTCTCTCTCTCTCACCTCACACCCCCTGATTTGCTTTTCTCTTTTCTGCCATCCCCTGCTATCCTTCCCCTCCGAGTGACACTCTCCTTTCACACCGCGTGCCCTCTTCTCCATCCACGCAAAATAATTATCAAGCTCCGCTTCATCAAATAATGCCCGGGACGGGAGGTCACGGCGGGGTAGGGCCAGAGGTCCGGAGGGGGCTGCTGGCCCCTGCTCGGCCGAGAAGCTCTCGGCTCATCTTAACAGCCTGCTCCTTTAGCTCGGGGCCACCTTTATGTACCTTGACCCCGGGTTTTTCGCTCGCCTCTCCTAATGAGACCCTCTCGCACCTCCGACGCCGACGCCGGCCCGAGCCGGGGGGGGGCCGCGAGGCCAAAGTACAATAAGACGCAGGGGCCGCGCTCCAACAAGGGCACATCTGTGACCGCCTTAGCAGGGGCACGCGGGAGAGAGAGAGCTTCCCGGTCGAATCAGAGAGCAGGTCCGCCGACACCTACTTGTCCTCGGCGGTCAGCGCCGGGTTCTCAGGAGAAGTAATTTCAGAGAGCTTGTTTGCAGAGCCAAGTGCTTAACTCGCTTGAGGTGGCCGATAACGATAAACAACAAAAAAAAAATTCCTTTAGACCGAGGAGATGACAAAGGCCGTGAAAGGGCGGTCAGGCTTGGGCTAAAAAAAAAAAAAAAAGCCCTTCAAATGAATGCGAGAGAACAAGGATAGCGGCACTCTCAGACCATTCTCAGCGCCGTTCATTATCGGAGTTCTTGAGAAGTGGAGTGGGAATTTGGTGCGGGCAACGTCTCAAAAGTTTTCGCCGGCGTATGCGCGAGAGGCTTGTTGGTTTTGCTTATTATATCCCCAAAGTGCTCGTCGAGAAATCTCCTTAGTCTAAGAGACTTGGAGAGTCGAAGACAAACGAGCGAGTGCCTAACAAGGTTCTTGCTTTTAGCGAAAACGGCTCCGCGGCCTGGCAGAGCATCTGCGCGAAGAAGGTAACAATGAAGGAAGGAAGAAAACTGGTAACGTTTTTTAAAAACCACATGCGAAACGTCACACAGACGTGAATCTGTATCACATCCGCGCATTGTTAGCAGCGAAGCCCGCGGCCAATATTGTACCGTAATAAACCACGAGCCAATTTAACGTGTTTGCCCACATTTCGAAAGTAGGAAGGGCGACAAGTGCGAAAAGGGTGACTGGTGTAAAACGTCTTAGACCACTCTAGTATCATACCAAGAATAAATGGAGGGAGACAAGAATTGTTAAAAAATGTGTGCAGCAAACAAACGAGCCAGGAACCGAAAACCTTTAAGCAATCATGTAAAGCGCGTCGAACATCTGAGTGCTGGGAGAGAACAAAGCAGGGCCCCTGTCGGCCCATCGATTCGCTCCTGAAGGCGTATACACACACACACACACACACACACTTACACACCCATGTCCACAAGGCTCTGTACAGCTCCATAACTCTCCACAGCCCTCTCGGAGAATGTGGGTATCGATCTGGTCCACTTCTGTAAAGTTAACTCACTGATAAAACCTGACCACAGGGCTTCCACGGGCCTAAGAGCGTTTGGGTTGCCGGCGGAAAAAAACAACAACAAAAAAACAAAAAATAAAAATAAAGAGACAGACACAAGTGGAAAAAGATTGCAGCCTGTAAGACGAGTAAAGTCTCCTCAGACTGGCGAGAGAAGCACTTTGACAGGAATTATTTCTTTTGATGCGGTCGTATACGTGCAATGCGGAAAGTGTAGCACTTAAGCTGATAAACACTCCCAGATCGCTCTATTGTCCCTTCTATTGTGGATTTTGATGCGCGTTTTTAGGATTTAAGACGCGGATTGTCTACGTTTCTTTAAGTGTAAACCTCGCACTGCTGCTCACAATAAACGAGAATAAAATGCCCATATTGTCTGTGTTTGTGTGTATGTGCTTACAAGTCACAAAACGTGCCACTGCTGAGTTTTTTTTCTCCGAGTGTGCTTGAGTGCATCCGACAGAGTCTGCAACGTGGAAGTGTGTGTGTGTGTTGCTGAATTTGCGCAAGTGTGCCGTGTTGTCATGTTTGTAACATTCCATGTGGGCGGGTCTGCTGAGAGGCAGGCCATCTGTAGTGTTCTGCTGATCGACATGTTGTAAGGCGCGATTGGAGAGTGTGGAGATTCGACTTGTCAAATCTTGGCACATAATGAGGCAGAAGGGAGCGAAGGCAGGAAAGAGATCCAAAGATAAACAATTAGATTAATCCCAGCGGTAAAGGGCATGGACAATGGAAGATCTCGGGGAAAGAGAAAACAAAAAAATAAATAATAATTTTAAAAAAAAGCAAAATCAATATGGCGTCCACCGAGGACGCGACGGGGCAGAGCGGGGAACGGGTTCACACTTGCGTGTTCGACGCAACACTCAGACCGGGGAAACGCGCGAGGACGCATCGGAAAAAGGAAAGAGAAGAGTCGCGACTCGCGCTCGATCGTTCCGAACGTAAAGAGAAAGTGTGAAATCGCCGCAACTTCCGAACACACCGCGGTACCCGAGGCAACCTGACGAAGCATCAAAAAAAGCACATCCTGAACGGGCCCCTGACGCCGGCCGGCCGGCCGGCTGGGAGAACAGGAAGGGGGGAAACTGAGCGAACGAATGGGGCCCCGTCTTCAGCCAACTTCGAAATGATCTTACAGGAGGAGAGACCGTCGGGGACGGTGTGGCGCTTTCGCACCCCCTCTATCCAAACAGAATGGTGCAGGACGGGCGGCCCCGTCCCAGCGAGCCTGCCGACGCCCCTCTCAGGCCCTGCCCGGACTCGCAGGTCCGATCGCACGTCTCCGCCTGGACGTCCCACGGGGGGGGACGGACGTGCCAGGGTAGAGCCGGCAAAGGGACGGGAGGGGAGGGGAGGGGGGCCTTGACCGAACTCGGGGCGTTACCCGCTACATGCCTCCGTTAGCACGCACGCGGGCAAACAGCAAGGGAGCGAGGTGCAACGACGATGACAGCGCCAGGCAACGAACAGAAGAGGTGACGAGGGGTGGGGGGAAGAAAAGGAAGGAGTGCGGGGCGTTCCAGGGCCAGTCGGGGAAAGGATCCCCGCGGGGGGCCAGTCGGGGAAAGGAACTGACCAGAAAGGTGAGAGTCTGCCGCGCAGTACCCCGCCCCGCTGTCACGTCTCCGCGGAGCGGCCCGTCGCCGGGGTTCCAGCCAAAGAGTTCGAGAGAAAACTCCCCCGCCCCCCACTTTCCCCGAGCGCTTGGAGACACGCACAGGCTATCGGGACGGCCCCCGGGAGCGCAGGAGATACAGCTACGCCGACCTCCCGAAACCTGTCAGTCTGTCGTCCTGGCCTGGGGAATCTGGAGACGGAAATCGGCCAGAGAAAGAGACGGGAACGGGGGCGGACGTCCTCACGTTAGGCTTTGCGTATAAATTGGGGTGGACTCGTTACACCTGTTTGAATGATATTGGGCAAAGAAATTAAAGAAGAAAATGAAAGAATTTTTTTTCTAAATATTTATATTTAAATTCCACATTCTAGATTTAAAGGTAATGGCCCCTATTTAGCTGATCATATTTCATTCTTTTCCTTTATGCAAACAAAATTCTTTCAAAACAAAGTTATGTTAATAATGGCCCACGTCTGCAATTGCGTAAATTAAGAAATAAATGAAAAAAAAAATAACACGTTCAAAGCACTCGACTCGAGAATTTTTTTTTTTACATTCTACAGGTCTAACTTTACTTCTGTACCCTGTTTGAACATTAACGACAACCGATAAAAAAAAAAAAAAAGATCAAAACAAGGCAAATGTGCAATAAATATAATCAGGAAATATCTTAATTCGATTTGAATTTACACACATTTTTCAAAGGCTGCATTAAAAGGGGGTTTTATTTTTGCCAGGGCGATTTTCATGTCCGACTACTTCAAACACGAAGCCCGTAGTGACCCCAAGCGTCGGTAGGACGTGAGACGCGGGCGATGGCGATGCTGAATGTTCAGTGTGGGTTTGAGATCTGGCAGTGTAGACACCCGTTCCCAAGGGGACCCGGCGGTGACACAGCCTGACAACCCCACTGGAGTAGTTTTAGCTCCCCCCCCACCAACCCCAACCTACACACACACACACACACGCACGCACGCACACACACACACAGTTCCCTTTAAGCCAGAGAAAAAAGGGGCGGGCTTTGAATGGGACGGCCGAGCGAGGCTCTTTATTGCCTTAGCGTCGGCGAACGCGATGCCTCCCAGACGGCGAAAGATGGCGAGCCCCAATAATGCCGGAACGCACAATGGCTCTGACAGCGCCGTCTGTAAAGCAATCAGGGTCCTGGGCGTTCCAAATCTCTCTCTCTCTCCCCCCGCCCCCCACCACCACCACTCCACCTCTCTCTCTTTCTCTCTCTTTTTTTTTTTTATATAAAACCGCCCACCCTCCGACAGGCTGGGAGATGGGCGGCTGACCTGAGAGCTGTCAATCACGGCCGGCTGTACCTGCTGGAGCCTGGGCGGGGTTGGAGCCGGGGCCACGCGGTCCATCAGATCTGTTTTCACACTCGGCGAAAGCGACGTCGCCGGCATAACCGAGAGGACCACAAAAAAAAAAAAAAAAAGGAAAAGAAAAAAAAAGAGGGGGGTGGTGGAGAGAAAAGCGAGAGGGAGGGAAAATAAAAAACCCCACTGTCTTCGTCTTAATTAGGGAGTGTGGGGGAGAGAGAGAGAGAGAGAGAGAGAGGGAGAGAGAGAGAGACTTGTTTGGTTGTAAAATGGGGAAGGGGGTGGGCATTAGATACAGGAGAGAGAAGGGCGAGAGCAGTGCAGAATCCCACCGAGACCGGAGAATAACCCTTTCCCTTGATTTCGGAATCATGCATTGATCTGTCATGCTGTTTTGTACGGGCAAAAGCTCCCCCAGCGCTGGGCTCGGGGCTTGGAAATAAGGGAGGGTGGGGGGTAAAAAAAAAAAAAAAAAAAGAGAGAGAGAAAAGAAAAAAGAAGAGGTGAGCATGTGAGCGCTTGAGTGAGAGAAAGAGAAAGAGAGAGAGTGGGGGGAGAGAGAGTAGCGCTAAGGCTAGCTCATTAGCTGTCTGTAGCTCATCCTTGCAAATAGATCACTATAATACTGTGGTTAGTTAATGGCTTTCTGCTGTTTCCTCTAGAGTACGCCTGTCTAAAGCCCGTCAGCCGAAAAAGCTCCTCGGATTCCGTTTCTCTTTTTTTTTTTTCTCTCTCCCCCTTTCTCCTCCTCCGCCCCTCCTCAGTCTCCTCTCATGCCTCCCTCCTTTCAAACGAGCCGACGAGAACCTGCTTCCTTTTTTACCTGTCTCGGACAGATGGCCGTGGCCAGTGGTCACGCCCGCGATCGCCACGGCCACATGGGCCCAGATCAGAGAGAAGGCCCGGACACTTCCCAAAAAAAAAAAAAAAAAAAA
>JAVGVS010000301.1:0-58756 GCA_032718565.1 Distichodus sexfasciatus | reverse complement strand
CATACACACATATACACTCGGACACTCTTATGGTATTTGTAAGAAAATTGTCGAGAACTTCTTATATTTCCTAATTCAGGTCTCCCTGGAGCAACTTGCACGAGAGGGCTATGGTGGTAGTTCTGCCAGTTGAATTTGAACCTACAACCTCTTAGCCTCTGGGTAGATCCTAGATAGCTTCAAAAAGAGAGGAAGTTTTTGAATGAAATCTATTTGTGTATATATGGTGCAGTTCTCACAGCGAGAAGATCCTGCGTTCGAACCCCGGGTCGGCCGCAGGGCCTTCCTGTGTGGAGCGTGTGCACTCTCACCGCGTTCGTGTGGCTTTTCTTCGGGTGCTCCAGTTTCCTCCCACAGTCCAAAAGCATGCACTGTAGGTTGACTGGCAAATCTAAATTGGCCCTGAGAGTGGTATTGTGTGTGTGTGTGTGTGCACTGCGGTGTGTTGGCGCCTACCCAGGGTTGGTCCCTGCCTCGCGCCCGCAGTCCCGGAATAGGCTGGTCCCCGCGACCCTGATAGACATTAGCAGTTCAGAAAATGTATAAATGAATGAATGTAAAAACCGAAAATTTTATCAGATTAATTTGTTCTCATAGGTTATTAATGTTGTATTAAGTGGGTAAAATCATGTCAGCAAGTCTACGTGCAATAAAGTTTCACAGAAAGTTACTTTTTGTTTTTTAGACAAAAGTCAAAAGTCAAAAATATATATTATTTCAGAGTAACTACACATTTAACACAGGCTTTTTCCCCCCTTCCTATCATTTTACATCAATTTTCAGATTTCATTCTCTTTTCAATCATTATCTCCTGATCATCATTTCTCCCCATTTGCATGCACTGTCGAAAACCACCTACAATTACAAGCCATTTTCCCGCCGCTGTAGATCTGTGCGGCGCATCGGCGGTGAATCGCGGGCGCCGGGGCTCTAAACAACGTGTCAGTCATTGACTGAATCATGCACAGTTAAAAAGAAGGTAAGTAGGTAGTGAAAGGGCAACAGCAACACTTGTAAAACTTAAATGTCATTCATGCTGGCTAATGCAGTGACAAATACAAGGTGCGGCGTGATTGATGTGTTCAGCCGCTCGGAGTTCACATTTGATGTACACGACATTAAAGTCTGAGCACTTGCAGGTAATATATGCAATTCGCACAAGTCAGTCAATAAAGAGATTGAAAAGATCCAGGGCTTTTTTTTTTAAAGGAGGAGGGGGTTGTTTCCTTTTTTGATCTGTGGTGACAAAGGAAAGACAACGGCTTGTAACTCTTAAAAGAACTGCAACTGGAATCAAGAATCCAACTTCTAATGGATCATAAAAACAATTATCATAATGACTATAAATGAACAATCATTAGCAAGTACATTTGCGGAATTTATCAAGACTCTTATGCCGAGTCATTTACAGGCTGCAACGAATGAACTTGCAGTTAAGGGTCTTTCTCAGGCGTCTAAAGATTCCCACCTTTTGGCCTCAATGACTCAGACTCTCAATTATCTGGTAAATCATGGCAACATCTGCTTTCCTAACATAAATGTAAAACAATATCTAACAAATGTGTACATATTATTAGAAAATTATTTTTAAAATTATTATTAAGAAATTAAAGAGCAACTTACTTAAAAAAGAATTCTCTAGCAATTACAGTTCAATTATAAACCTTTCAACACAGCAACAAAAAGATCAGGAATGAAGATTCCAATACAACTATCCAATGAGAACAAAATGTAAAAGTTACAAACTAATTTAAACAAACTTGACAAATCACAAATTACATTATTATTATCATTATTATCATTATTACTACTACTACTACTACTACTACTACTACTAAGGGTCATCATCAGGGGCTCAAAGTAGTAGTGCTGGACTTGAACCTATGGCCACTTGGTGCATAGCCAAGTATCTTACAACTAATGAGTGAAATACGTGATTATCATTGTTAACACACCACATCACAGCACACAGTGCACCACAACGAAATGCAACAACTGTGTTAGCAGCATTTCTGCAGGGGCAGTGGGTAGCAATGAGAACCAGCGTTTAGGATGGCACATTGCTTACCGTGGTACCTTTACCGATCCAGGAATTCCTCGATAATCCTCCACTGCTAGTGTAAACAACACAAGTAATATAAAACAAGTAATCTAACGGAACAGATTGACCCACTGTTAATGAGACCTTATCCAGGTAAAGGAACGGGAGCAATATCTATCACATTTTTAAAATGTGTTTCTTTTTAAAATTGCTTTTACACAACATTCGGTAAAAAAAAAACCTTTGTACACATTTGAACACAAAATGATACCAAACTCAAATGTTCACCGCTTGCGTCTGCGTCGTGTTCTTTTTCCTGTCAGTGAATAGCAGGTGACATGCCTGAGGCTCGCACACAAAAGGACTAAACACGTCTTCTTTTTAAGAAAACTGCGGTTTACACAGATCCACAGAATCCAGAGTTTTGAAAAATCTTCACTTTTGAGGGTTTAAAAATATATATATCCGTTTGAGGTGGCTAAAACGAAAAGCTCAAATGTTTAAAAAAAATGTTTTACAGAAATATCTACATACGTGTAAACACTCCCTCAATGTTATCATTCTTTATTTAGCTTGGGTCATTAGGTTGTCGGTTTAGATCCTGCCCACACGTGAAACTTATATTTTGTTTCGTTGGTCCCTTTAGGGGGTCTACAGATTAGGGAGTCAGCATCTGTATGGCATTTCCTCACAGTCTTATTATTCAAGGTTGTCAGGAGCAAGGTGCCGTCCCCAAGCACTGCCCCCCGGACGCTGCATGTCAGCTGCCCACTGCTTCTTCACGGATGGGTCAAATGCAGAGGTGTGCTGTAGTTGTGCTGTGGTGTGTTCGCAATGACAAGTGATCGCTCAAATATTTATAATATTTATTTTTAGCTCGTCACTGCCTGATCTTAGTCATGGGAAAAGGTGGTTGAACATTTTTTTGCTACGTTATGTTAACAATTTTAACCACATGCTACAGGCCTCAAAGTTGGAATGCCATACTGATCTCTGCTCACTGAGACCACGACCCCACGGAAGTGGTCACTCGATCTTGCAAACGTTGTTTTGATGTGTTCGTTTCCTGTGTTGGACAAGCCAGAAGAAACAAAAGCAAAAACAGACCCTAAAGTGTATTACACCCAATAATATGTAATCATTTTCAAATTGCATCAGACAACGCCCCTATGGATTTCCAGATTGGATTAAACTGGACTGCATCCTATAAAGTTTCCACAGATGTAATATAGTTTAATGCATTAAGGGCTGGTGAAGGGAGCATCAATCTCATTCTCGGTAGACGCGGTAGATGGAGGGAAGGGATGTTTCCCTTGTTTGAACATGGAATTTCTTTTTGCCATTGCTGTTATTGTATTGCAAGACCACCAGGGAGAGTGCAGAGGGGGCGAGGGAAATACCAAAATAAAGGTAGTGAAATGGACTGCCGGATCTGACGGGGACCATGCAGGTGGCCGGGAGGCTCAAATGCAGCTTGGAGCTATTTGCACTGTTTGGAATGATCACTCCACACTTACGAATGTGCATGAACGCACCATTTCACCCCCAGGCAATTTTTATACTGTAGGAGAAAGTACAGAAAAAAGCGGGGGGAGGTATGAATTTGAATTGCAATTCGCACCGAAGTCAGTCGCCCACATGTAGTGTGCAAAGGTGCTCGTCACAAGCCGCTGACTCCTTATGGGCGCCGCACCTGGGAAAGCCCTATTAGAGCCCCCCATCGTCGGTGGCCGGGGCCTGGGTTTGATGAAGCAGGGAAGGGGAGACGGGGCGTACAGAGAGCACGTAGCAGCAGGCCCGGCACTTCGCCGCATGCAAGGAACAACGCAGGGCCCTGAGGCGTGAACTCCCGAGCGCTGACAAGCCCTCACCCTCTGCAAAATGGAGAGGGGGGAAAAAAAAAAAACAGTCTGTCTTGCCAGGAAAGTGCCAGGCCCTTCCCGAACTTTGTGGCAGCTTTGTGATGTGGGCTAATTTCACTGACAGCCATGCCAAAGCGGCCATCTGCAATCCCACATTCCCTTCTTCGTCGAGGGTGCCAGATATCAACTCCGGCTGCCAGAGGTGAAATGGCGGTAGGTAAGTCAAGCCCCAGAGTTTCAAAGAGAGGCGGTAGACATAACACAGCATGGGCATGCGCCGAGTCACATACGTGCACATGCAGAGGTCCAAAAATGCATGAACACATGTGGGATAATGGCCGGGCTGCATCTGGGTGCAACAGTCAAATATGGCAGCTCACGTTTAAGTTAAAGCCAGGTGCTCCCTCTTTACCTACTTCTCATGGCATGTGCCAGCTCACCCGAATCCTCCCCCCCAACGAGTGAAAGGAAGTCATTTGAAAGAAGACGAGCGACTTGTTAATTATGCAAATGAGGCAAAGTGCGAAGCCCGCTAGGTTGCAGGAGCTCTGTCATTTTAAAAGGGTATGGCGGCGAGTGATAGTGTAGCGGTCTGGCAGCGAAGCCTTGATGTGGTGACAGGTCAATTTGACTGGCTTTGTGATCCAGACCCTGCTCTCCGTCACCGGGCTTCAAGCGAGCCTGGTTTCTTTGCCCCCCTTCCAGGCCTGGACTTTGATTCCTCCTTTGTTCCACCGGCTCCGCTCCTGACACTTTGCAAGAATGAGGGATGCCACACAACCGCGACCCTTTCTCGCCCCGCCAGTGACCTCTGGCTCCTCTGAGGCTGACCCCTGACCCCGGAGCTGACAGTTTGATTAATTGCGGAATGTTATGATTTATGAGTATCTTCTTTGTATGATTAATGGGGCAACAGGTGGCTCTACCTCAGAGCGAAAGGGGGAAATATTGCAAAAGAGGGTTCAGACAATGTGAGGGTCCAGACTGGGGAGAAGGGTTTTGTCCGACAACGGCTCCCACCTTGGTCGGATCATACATCATCTTGACTTTCCTGAATGTGTCTGGTCCCCTGTTATCGGTGGCACCGCTCCTTGAAAAGCTGCATTTAAGAGGTCCTCTGTGGATGAATGCATACTAAAGCGTCAAGAGCATTAATCTTTGTAAACTCTTTTGAGGGGCCCGGAAGGAAACATAAAAACAGCTGGCAGTGAATGCAAAGATCAGGACAAGCAAGGGGGAGGGTATGGGTGAAACCCGGGAAAAAAGTTCCTTTGAGTGGAAACCCCTGAGTCAGGACGCATCACAGCAACTTCTGACATTCAGTGAAGGAATCCTGACCTCCAAAGATAAGCGTCAGATTGTTTAACCGTGCTGCCGCTCCCTTTTGCCACCATTGTCCTGCTCACATTGTCACCGCATGCCTCAGCTCCATTGAATAGCACCCAGCGAGCAGCCCAGAAGACCCGCCACTGTCCCCTGTGACATGGGGCTGCATCAAAGTGTCCACGCAAAGCCACAACCCCGCTCTTCCGGCAAACTGACAGGCGAGCAAGATAAGGCCGGCTTTTAGGCAAGCCTCTGGCTGAGCAACAGGACCGGGTCCAGTGCAGGTGACAGAATGACACGGCTGCTGAGGAGGTCATACGTGACACTGGTCACCTCAACGTCCGACGGGTCGATGGCAGAGAGAATGGGAATCCATGCTTTCCGCCCCCGTACTACTGTCCTCACGCCAGTCCCCGGCTCTCCAGAGCAAGAGTGCAAAGGGAGAGTTGCCTTTCATCCTGACATGTCGCAGTCTTGACCTCACACTTCACTCACCGACTGCTGATGGGAGATTGATGCCCCCATTTGGCTGGTATTGGTATCCAGTCAAGTCGCCTTAAAGAAAATGAATTATTGACCCAAACAGATCATAGTGCCTCCAAGCCTGGGGACATGGCTGGTAGTTAAAGCAGAAATTAACAATGGAGAAAGCATTACGGAATTAAGCAGACACTCTTATCCAGCTAGCTAATTACAGGGACAGTCTCTCTGGAGCAACTTGGGGTTAAGGGCCTTGCTCAGGAGTCTGACAATGGTCCAACGATGGTCCCAGTTTTGTGATCACCAACATAGGGTTCCACCGCCCCACTTTGAGTGTCATGAATCAGCCATTTCTTTTGTTCTCAGTTAACCAAAAGTCAAAAGGTCCATGAGACCTTTGAACTACATACAGAAACAATAAACTCTAGAATCCCAACTGTTCACAACTAAAGGGTCAAATATTTACACCTTATCTTTTTCATCTACTTCTGAAACGGAAGAAGCTCCCAACCCTTTAAAAAATCATTACATAAACCCACAGAAAACAATCCTCATCACAGAACTCGCTATAATCACAGTAGAAGGCACAGTCCTAGGAGTTTGTAAGTGAGAATGAATTATCTAGGCGTCAGTGAGGTTAATTTTGGTCGGAGACCTTTCGATCGAGTCAACACAGAAGCACCTACACTTTCGCCGACCCGGGCGCTGACCTGTGACACGAGCGGTGACAGGAGCGTGATCTGCTCCGCTGCCTCACGCGCTCGGGAGAGCTCTCCCGTGGAGGAACCTGGCGAGAACCGGGGAGGGTAATCAGAGCTCGCCGACGTCTCCCAGACACACAGCTAGGGGAGCGGAGTGCCCCTCCAGCCCCTCCACTCCCCCGTCTCCGGCACTGCGGATGCCCGGCTCTGCCCACCGCTGGCTGCCCCATATGTTTGGGCTGTGCACAAGGTGGTTTCTCGGATACTGTGGTTGCTAATTATAAATTTAATTTGCATTTTAATTAGAATGGTGGAAAATTAAAGCCTGCCAGCTGGAGAAATTCAAAAAGCTTCCTCCCTCTCTCTTTCTCTCTCTCTCTCTCTCTCTCTCTCTCCCTCCCTCCCTCAATCTCTCTCCTCCCTATTCTTTCCTCTGCGTGCATTCTACACTGTGTTGTGCGCTGTTTGATATTTATTTATTTAGGTCCTCCACTCCCTGCACTATCTCTCCCTCCCACAAACAGTCTCATAAGTATTCCCTTTTATTCATTAAAATGTGCTAACCAGGTTTCCATGCTAGGCCTTCTCATTAATCAAAAGGTATTCCTTTCATACTGAAATGCATGATCCCTCCCTGTTTAAATTGCTTAACCATCTAACCAAGCCTGTTCAAACAAAACACTGCTGTTAGCGCAGTTAATAAGACTCTGATTTGTCCCCCCCACCCCACCCCCCTCCCACTATGCTTTATGTTTGCGTAACTTCGCTTTCCTTTCATCTCCTTTCGTCGTCTTATACAGTGCTGCTTCCTCTAAAGCTAAGTTGAAGGACTTTAATCATTTTTCGACAGTACGAAGAATTAAAATGAGAGCCCATTCATTTCAGAGTGACACAACAACGAGACATACAGTATATACGAATCCCGGACTCTATTTACTTCTGTTTTACTGTGTTAGCCACAGCTTCTGTTACTACAGTAGACGACGCTAACGACGAGCACCCAAAAGCTAACGTAGCACAGAGCTGAAGTCCCTGGAACTCAACGTGGGAGAACTCCTCCATGAGAAATCTGCATGTGCGGGCTGTATCACTGCTGGGCTTCGGTCATTATTTTCCAATCTTCTTAATTTATCCCGCTCCCTTTGCTCTTCCCTTCCACAGTCATTCTCATTCTGTCTCTGGTCTCCCCTGGGCGTCCTTGCTCAATAATTGTCATTAATTGATTGACAGGCCTGATAGACCCAACTAACCCGAGCCCCGCTCAAATGTCTATTTTTTAAATGAGAGCTTGTACATCCAATGACCTTGTCAGCCCGTCAACTGTCAGCCAATCAGGATGTTGAGGCAAATGAATCCTATCCACGCCGCATCTCCCTACTCCAAATCGCGAGCGGGGCAAAGCGACGCTAAATGACATTGACACCCATGATGACTCTGACTAGCGGGCACTACGGCTGGCGGAGGCTTTTTACTTAAAAAAAATAATAAATCTCACGGAGAAAGTGATGCGTCATGTACGGTTCGTTCCATGTTCTCTCATTTGGGATTTACATTTTTACAAATGCTGCTGATGGCTACGCATGAGAACAAATTGCACTCTATAAAGGATAAAAACTGTGAAAGTGTCTGCCAGTATCACAAAGTCTACAAGTCAATTCGATTCAATTCAAGAGCCACAAATTGATAGACGCAATATCATGTGCTGATTTAACACAGTCACTTCCATTGATAGCAAAGTGAAAGTGAGTGAGTATTTGTCACTGTGAACACACCACAGCGCAGCACACAGTGCACCACAACGAAATGTGACCTCTGCATTTAACCCATCCGTGAAGGAGCAGTGGGCCGCTGACACGGGCTTGCGGGCGGTACCTTGCTAATGAGTACCTCAGTGGTAACTTCACCAGTCCTGGATTCGAACCTGCAACCTTCTGATCACGGGGCAAACACCCTACCGTTACGCCACCAAATGTCTCAAAATCTGTTTACTTCGAGAGCGGTAAACAAAAAACAAAGGTATTTTTTATACTAAATAGACATATAAATAGTTCAATATAAAGTGACATTATAATATGTATGGTTTTTACAAATGTCTTCGATGCTATGGGCTTGCTCTATCTCCTAATTTCAAGGCCGGTCTCTGTGAGAGGAACTTGGGATTAAGGGTCTTGCTCAGGAACCCAATCTCAGGGGCGGTTGGTAGCATAACGGTTAGGGAGTTCGCCCCGTGATCAGAAGGTCGCCAGTGTGAATCTCGGTTCGGTAAAGTTACCACTGAGGTACTCATGAGCAAGGTACCGTCCCCAAGCACTGCTCCCTTGGGCGCTGCCCATGTTAGCTACCCTCTGCTCCTTCACGGATGGGTCAAATGCTGTGATGTGTTCACAGTGGCAAATAAATTTCAATCATGGTAGTGCTAGAAGGTAGGACTCAAACCCACAACCTCTTGGTCCAGAGGCGAGTATCCTAACCACTAAATCTATGTGATGAAGTAGATCCATGTGTAGCTAGCAATGTGTGAAAAAAGGAGGGTAGACAGCCTCTCTCTAATTTGTGGTAAAAGCTAAAAAGGTCTTATTGACTTCCATTCACTGTTAGCCACGTTAGCATCTCCAGAGGAACCCCCCCGCTTGTCCATTATCCATCTTCACCAATCCATCCATGTGATTTCCATCTTTCAGGCAAACTTTCCCTTAACGTAAGAAGGGAGCAGTACGTCAAGGACGTAAAAACAGAAGAGCAATTTGCGTCGATTTCTAAACTCATATGAACGACAAATGCGAAACCCCCAAGAAGCCCCCGTAGAATGATTGCTATTGTAGCTGACACACTTTCCACTGGTACATGTGTTAAGTACATGTAATGTACTGACATGCTTCCAGGGTGTTTGGGGTTGGGAGGCTGCCAGCCCAGCTTTTGCACCTCTTTGCAGGCTTAGTTTGATCTGGTGTGAATAACATTTAGACACACACACACACACACACTCTCATTAGTATTCACTGAGGGACATAAAGCAATGTGTGCAGACGCATGGAGGCACACACACACACGCACACACACACACACATCACCCGCCCTGCTCTGAGGGTGGCATTTGGCAAGAGGGAGATACACCTGGTGAAATTCAAAACCTGCAGCCCCCTAACACACACAAACACACACACACACACACTTCATCATATCAGCTACCTTTTGATCCGCAGTCAAGCATGTGAGCTTTCAGCACCGATGAGTTTTTATCTCAGTCTATAACTGGACACCTTCTTTTGACCATTACCAACACAACCTTTGTCCTTTTCTTTTCTTCCCTTTTCTCTTTCACGTTCAAGTGACTTGACTCTGTACAGCTTCGCTCACTTATCGGAATTCTAATTGCCACAGGAATTTCTATGATATCTTTGTCAACTGCAACAGATTCCTCACCCCACAAAGCTAATTGATTTTGAATAAAAGCCAGCAGGATCTAGTGTGGACTTCCCAAATGCTAATTTGCAATTTGGGTGGAAATATTCTTTTAAAACACATCACACAGCAGACTCCTTCCCAGACTGTTGAGCAGCACTGCTCTTGTAAGAGTCAATTGTTTCCTTTTTTCCCACCCTGCAACCACACAGCCTTCAGACAAGCTGCCATAAGCACCACCACCAGCACACATACACACAAAGATGCGCACAAACACACACACACACACACACACACACACTCACACACAACTTCCACAGGGCACGTATCCATCAGGCCGGGTTTGCAGCAACAGTGGCTATGTGGAAAAGCTTGGCAGGAGCGGCGTGTTCCGTCTCCCGGATTCCTCGAGCGGACTGCTGTGTCTGTCGCACTCCATAACGCCCTCCCTGTCTGAGGAGTTAAGAACACATGCATTGTGTTACTCTCACTGCTGCTCTTTTCTCTCCGGTCTACTCCCGCTGCAACACGGCACCACATTTTGTCGCTCTCGCTGCGCAACCTGCTCCGCTTAAAACAGCTCCAAAAGTTGATCATGGGGGGGATATATCGGGGGTGGGAGTCTCACTGGAAGGCACAGGTTAAATGACAGAGAGAGACAGTGAGAGAGAGAGAGAGAGAGAGAGAGCCTGCCAACTTCACCCCTTAAAAAAACCTACTTCTTACCCAACTTACGTTAGCAGACCCAGACAGGAATAAAAATCGAATTTAACACGACCAAAACGGGGAGCGGGTGGGTACTGGGAGGGGCAAGGTTTTAAACAAACGCTACTGCCTGCTTTCATTTCAGTCCTGAAAGCCTTTGTAAATGCTGGCCTTCCAGCAGGCCTCCTGCCATAGTGGTTGGTAACTAATGAAGATCCGTATTTTAGTTTATCTTCGCCCATTGTCAAATATTTGAGTCTATGAAGTGGTGTGATGAGGTGCAAAGAGAGATATTTGAAGGGATTTTAACTCATTTGAGCAATTACATGCTTAACTGGACCAAGATAATCTGCCATCCCCGTGCTTTCTCTTTCTCTACCTGCTCTACTCGGAGCTATTCTGCTGCTGCTGCTGCTCGCTCTCTCTCTCTCTCTCTCTCCTGTTTTCTCTTAACAAGAGGGGAGGCTTAGAGAAGGAGGATTTAAGGCACAAAAGCTTTCCCTCTGAATAGAGGAAAAAGCAGCAGAGAAATTAATTGCCGCTAACAAACAGCATGACTGCTTACAACCCCATGCGTGCCGCTCGGTTACTTGGCCAAAATGGAGGGGGTGGTGGTGGGGTGGTGAGGAGGTGGGGGAGGTCTGGCAGGCTGGGCAGGGGGTCCTGGCAATATGTTTTAGGCCATACTTGATGCGAGGTGATTTATATTATCAAAACACATGCCAGAAGGCCCAGGTTTATATGCCTCATCTGGACAAAGGCCCCTCATTACCACTTTTATTGTACTGGTGCACTGGCCAGCTTACCGATTTCCCGTCATGCATCAAAAAACACCACTCGCAAAGGAACCCCGGCAAATGTTTTTTTTTAAACCTATTTGGGGGAAAAAATGGAAGATTTTTGATTTATTGTATGTACTACACACGCTAGAATATTTTGACATCATGCATTTGAAATTAAGATTATATTCATTTAACAGATTTCATATTTTTATTTGATAATGTACAATATAAATATATTTGTAATAAATCATATTTGATAAAATCAATAAAAAATTTAACTTAAATTTAAACTACGACAAGAACAATTCCACTAAGAAGTAAACCCCCTTTATTTTTTTTTACATTTTAGTATTTTATATTTCGTATTATAAACGACATTCCACTAGTCTCTTTACCTATGTTCTCGATGTTCCAGTCCCTGCCCGGCACCTGCATTCGCTGCGTTCAGAGTTTTGAAATGAGCCCAAAAAGTTTAGGGTTCAAAGCTGCATTTGTATTCCCTCCACTATCTGTCCTTCTGGCATTCCTTCCTGTGCCGGCCCACCTCGTGTGCCAATTAGAGTGACCGGGGATGCACACGTCTGCCAGGGAATCTGACCACCGCACTGCGTTTAGCATACCGCGGCCCGCACCCGTGCCCTCTCCGGCCGACCCCGCCGATGACCTGATACCAAAAAGGTCAGGCCGAAGCTAGGAGGCGATCTCTTTCTTAGCATAATGCTGCGTTCCGTTTGAGGCCGGGTCCCCGCCGCCTTCCTAACCGGATACATAATAAAGGGGATTTCATCCACCGGAGGACGGCAGGAGTGAGAGAGGGGCATTAGGAATGACGGCGTGTCATATTAAAAGTCAGTGTCCGACGCGCGGCGCATTGGCGATTTCGCGTTTTTCACAAATCGTAAATTGACTCAGGAAGGCTCGTCTGTCTGTTACAATTAATCATCCATAAAGTGGAGCTTTGGAGAGTATTCAGAAAGGCATTAGCTGCTGCAGTGGTGGGATTTGGCATGTCTGCGCTGAGTGTGTTGCGACCGCGTACGTGTTTGCGTGTGTGTTTGCGCGCGTGTTTGTGTGTGTGCGTTCTCGAGGAGTGTGGCATGTTTGCCCTAATTCTGTTCTCTGCTTGCTCCCACTCCCACATGTCACGGCGCAGTCTGCCACCGCCGGCGTGGCATCTATCATCGGGCCCAGCCGCCACCGCGCCGGACAAAAGCCGGGCTGGAGCGCGCTCAAAGCCATTTGCATTTTTGCATCTCATTGTGGCCGTAATTACGCAGCGGTGTAAGCAGCTCTCCCCCCCATTATCTCGCCTAACATTATCAGTGACGTTTGAAACGCACGTTTAAATGTCAATTATTGACTACAAAGAAGGGCTGACCTTTGAGGGAACACGTTCTTTCCCCTCTTTCTCCCTCTGTCTCTCCCCCCTCAGCAGTCTGTCCTTCTTTCCTTCCCTCTGTCCGTCCCTCTGGGTGCTTGTCCACTGTCTGGACTCTCGCCTTTTTTCTCATTTACGCCTAAGCCTAGCTTCCGTCACTACCTTCTGCGTTATTACCAGTGGCATTTTCAATATTATAGCTGAAGCATTTGCATTAGTCAGCCCGGGTTTTTGTCTAGTCAGCTACAAAACACTGCAGTTATTCAGGTACATTCGAAATAGAAAAGAACGATATTACTGTGCTATATTAATATTGCCTCACAAACAAAGCCATCGTAACAACATAGTAACAGCCGTCTTTATTAGCGTCCTCTATTTAGGCAAGTCTCTACCTCCCCTGAGAGTTTTGCTCTAAATTCTACAACGCGCCTTCAAATACACATCACGCAGTAACAACGCGGCCCTAAAAAGCTCTCACCGGGCGGCCTGCTGCAGATCACGTTCTTTTTATGTACATACATGTTAGCATTTTGATATAAGAGGGCCGTATCAAAGACAAAACTATGTCGTACGAGCTCGGCCGAGGATGCGGATAACGTCGAGCGAACGGTCTTTGTCGGCTCCCCTTACCGTCGCGTATCGGGTGTATGTGTGGAAATTCAATAAGATTCCAGTTTCTGCGCCTTCATTAAATATTTACCGTTTTTGCTATGTTTATTACAGCGCCGCAGACCGATAAAGCTTGTTTTATCAGCGGCTTCCTATCGAAACTATTACACATCTGTCATCTTGTTGGAGGACTAGCTACGGCACGGACGCCCACCTGAGTCTTTGAGGAGTGACACTGATTGCTTTTCATTGTCTTTTCCGACTTTAATCTCCGTTGTGTCGCACGGCGGGGAACGGCGAGGTTCGCCTCGTGGAAAGTAAATAATGGATGAAACGGGGGTACAACTCTAACCAGCGTCCAGCCTAATTCGACGGGATATAATGAAAAGCGCCGGCAAAACGTGACTGGTCGTACCGTGACGGGGTTTACATCATCCACAAGTGCTAACATGTGTTTATTAGCACATGCTATGTCTTTTAAGGAAGCATTGTCACGCAGGCTTTTTGTCAGCTGGCTGAAAAACGTGAGGGAATGAATGGCGCGGCAAGCGGGAAAGCGGGCGCAAATTAGCGCCGAGATGACAGTTAAAGCTACTAAAGGAGTTTAACAAATAACTAGCCCGGACTAATTAACAGAGACACAAGCTGACAGAACACGTTTACATTTGATTGGACCTGTTGCGAGGAAAAGGGAGCCTCCTTATTAGTCCTCCTCCCAGTAAATATGACATTAATTGCAGTTTCGTTCCAGAGCTGCTGGCTTCACCACCGCCACCCCCCCACCCACCCTCCTTGCTTCCTCCCCCCCACCCATTTCAGTAAATTCCAAGTAGGCTCGCAGTGTGGTGTTATTATTGCACTTCATAGGCTCGGGAAATTAAATAACTCACTCAGGTTATCACATTAATTAAGTCTAAATAAGTGCGGCCGAGATAACTTATTCCCTTGAAATATCCTGGAATCGCGGAAGACGCAACTTCGGCTGACATTTCCGCCGTCTTAAGGCTTAAGCCGCGCGCACCTATTCCGGCCGGCGCAATTACAGTATTGCGTTGCTGCTTTTGTGTGTTGCAAACGGGCTCGAAATATCACATTATTAAATCAACCGCGTTTCTTTCGACACCTGAACGCGGCTTAATAATCAAAATTCCCAACACCACCGAGACTTTGTAACCTCGAACCTGATAACCTGATCACGTAACTAATCACTTTCATTACTAGAAATTGGTTTAATGAGATTTCGCCCATTTTATTTCCAGCGCATTAACATAACACACGCATGGTTGCGTCTATCTCTAGATGTTCTAAAAGGGGTCAAAACGCTGCGGCCGAAATGAGCAGCCTATGGCTTTAAATGGCAAGTGTGAGAACCGCGACTCCGAATCTTCCCCAGATGACAGCGGACGCTCTGGTCCGGTCTCCGAGGAGCAACACTCGATCCCTGGTTCCCGAGCACAGGGGCAGCCCTCTTTTCCCTCCCCCCGCTGGCCTTTAGGCCTGGGAAGACCCCCGAGCCGGGCGTGCTTATCTGACCCTAACCTTGGCGTATGGCAACCTTGACCTGCACGTCACCCCTTCCCCGTCCTCGGGGCTACATCTGTTACCGGCTCTGCAGGACACCCAAGTGGCTAGTGGGACTGAAACATCACCTTGAGGGTCCATTTGTTTTCTCAGGAGAGGTCAGCACCGGGTCGTCATTAGGACTGAACTTGATCCTCCCGCGTAGGCCCCGGGATCAGCCGGCCCGAGCTAAGCAGAGTCAGTAGGCTAACGAGCTCCAGCACACACCGCCGTGAACTTTACTCTCCGAGTCGCGCTAATTCAGGTCGCGCCAAACTCAATCGCCCGTGACGTTTTAGCAACAACGGAACCCGACACACGCTATTCGTGCTGTAAGGGGTATCGATTTGGGGGGGGGGTGAAAAAGTTTTACATGCAAGCGTGTGAAGTGTCAGAGAATAGTCGCTCTTTTGTAACGACGCCCCCCTCCAATAAAAATCTGCTTGATGAAGCAATCAAAGCCCGAGCTATTTGAATCAAAGTTGTCAAGATGCAAATCCTCTCCAATTATCCTCATTGTCACTTCTGTATCCGACTATTAAAATGTCATAGAGTATAGCCCGCGGCAATAACAATACTCTGTGTTTGAAATAATGCATACATTATGCCGGGGCCCTTTCACGGCGCCGGGGCTCGTTGTCATTTCGCCGCCGGTGGCTTGTCCCGATACGATAGCTTGATTGTGATGCCCTTTATAATTTTGTCCAGTGTTTCAGCACTACTGTGATTCCTGTGACCTTTTCAGGAGTTTTTCCTCCTTTCTCTCCTCAAACCCCCCCCCCACCCAAAGTCCACGGCACGCGGCAATGCCTGGCCGGTTAATATTAATGAGAAACACGGCCGTGTCAGTCTTTAACGGATAATAAATAATAGCGACCGGCCATCGATTGTTAACTGCGTGCGCTGGGAGGCCTCTCTCTCTCTCCCGCAGGCAGGATGTCATCTATTTGACGCATGATATTTTGATAAATCATAAAAGACTGAGCGCAGGTTGTCCGTCCTCCCCGCCTCTGCCGAGCGGATCAAATTTGAGCGAGAAGACCGCAAAAGAACGATAGGTTTTGCGCGCGGCGTGCCTGGGAAACCAAGAAATAAGCGGAAAAAAAGAGAGCGAGCCGGGAGCAGTATCGGGTTCGCTAAGTACTTCTAAATGTATTTTCGCTCGCTGTTTCTATCCCATGGTATTATGTAGCCTCAGAGTCAAGGGACAGGGTAAAGGTTACAACACTGAGGCATGGGATTGAACCTAACACCTGACAGTGAGTGTCTCTCTCTCTCTCTCTCGCTCACTCCAATCCATCTGGTAACACTTACTGGAATGACTGTCCGTTGCGTCATGCCGGGTACCGCTTCTGTCACCGCGCAACAGCGGGAGCCTAACGGATCTCACGAGGCGGACGCTCGGTTCATTCATAATCACACTGACGATCATCTCGGCAATCGCAGAATCCCGCAGAGTTTAACTCTCCTCCATCCTCGCAGGTAATATTTCATAAACAACCGGAAACTTTGGAATTGGAAATGTGAGGTAAAAGTGTCCCAGCTCATGTTGGACCTGGAACTTATAAACATCAACTGATGATTTGTTAAAATATCTCAAATGAAAAAGCCTCTGCATTACGATGTTTGCTGCATGAAGAGGAAAAACACAATGATTCTGAAAGAGAGATAAAGTGAAACCATTAAACATTAACAACTGACTCCTGACCAGTTCTAATTGACAAATGAAGTGAAAGTGAGTGTTTGTCATTGTGAACGCACCACAGCACAGCACCACACCGATATGTGACCTCTGCATTTGACCCATCCGTGAAGGAGCGGTGGGCAGCTGACATGGGCAGCACCCGGTCGGCAGAGCTTGGGGACAGTACCTTAGGAGTACCTCAGTGGTACCTCTTTTCCAGTCTGGGATTTGAACTGGCGACCTTTCTGGGGTGAACTCCCTAACCGTTATGCTATCAACTGCTCCAAATTCAACTGCCTCTCTAATTCTATGAGATGTGTGTTTTTGAACAGTAAAATTAAAGTTTAAAAGTAATTTAAGCGTACTTTAAAAAAAAGAAACCGTCATACACAAATTCTCACTAACTTAATCTTGTTCTCCTAATGGTTCATTCATCATCTGTTTCCTTACACTACCACCTCCACCCTCCGAAACTGGAAATAAGCTTCAAACTAAACATTCATTAATAAAACTTGACATAACAATTAGAAAGAGTAGTAATAGAGTAGTAGTCGTCTTGTTGGCCATCCCTAATATTTGCGGATTCGTCGCACTTAGCACCTGAGATACAGCAGAATTCACAAAATGAGCCACAAAGAAGACCAAGTTCCATCAAACATGGAACGTTTTTATAAACGTGGCACAACAAATGCTCTGGTACCGATACAATGACCAGAGACCAGAACATTTGTGACCCTCCACGGCAAAACCAGTCGCTTGTCGCAAATTTTCCAAATTGAGTTATGATGTTTTCATGAAAGGGCATAAATCAACATCGAATACCGAATGAATCGGACGACATATGACTGAGATATCAACATTCAAAGGAGTCGGGTTTCTCCTGTCACGCCAAGTGAGAAACGGAGAAATCTGACTTTGAAGTTGACTATCGACGTAGCACTCACAGACGCTTGGTGCAGTCGTGGCTACGTTTGCATTTACGCTAGCCTACGCTGCATTCACAGCCACACGGATAGCCTACCTGCGTTAGGTTAACTGAACTCGGGGGACGAAGATGGATTCCGGAGAAATATCTTCACGCTAGTCAACCAGTGGATTTACCGTAAATATTGAAGTAGAGTGGTCAAAACAGAAACTTTTAACATTCTGCTGGAATTGAATTCCTCACCTCAAGAAAGTCACGTTTTTAGGATGGAAAGGGTAAGTTTTTCAGCCAAATTTATTCACAACAGTACAGTATAGACCTTCCACTGTTCCAAAACACTAAAACCAAAAAATCCAAAATTTTACCCCACGCAACATAAACGCTTGTTTTTCTCCGAAACCTCTGTTGCGACACGCGGCTGGTTTTGCCGTGGAGGTTCACATTTGTTGTGCCACGTTTATAAAAATAAACGCTTATATGAATAAGATTCACTGCATCAAAAGGGAGAAATGTGGTTTTTACACCTCCATAATTTGAGAGTGAAAGACTTGTGAGCAGCTTAAATTGTATTTAGGAATGCAGCTTCGACATTTAACCCATCTGGGAAGGAGCACTGGGCAGCTGACGTGGGCAGTGGCCTTACAGGGGTGCTTCAGGAAAGGGTACTTTACAGTGGCACCTTTACCCGATTTAAACCAGCGACCCCTCATTTCCCAGGAGGAATTCCTTAATAGTTAAACTACCGCTGCCTTTTGAACAGCCATGTTTATTACTAACGGGCTCCACCATCACAAACCGTCCTAAAACTCTCCGCAAGTCTCACACTGAGCTTTCCAGCAAGGACTGCCCTTTTTCCTGCAGGTAAAAAAAAAAAAGTTGAGGAGCTGATAAGCCACTAAACCAAGTTTCCAGAGAAAACCCCAAACATTCTGTCACATTTCCTATAAAAACACGTACGCTGTGGGATTCGCGCTCTCTCCCCGTCCCTGACGCGATTACACGAGATGAAGCGTCTGGCCTCGTGAGGGTGACATTCAGAGAGCGCGCGCGCCTGGGAGTCTGCGTCGCCAGTCTTATAGAGGACATCATTCGCTCAGACAAACAAAGAAATGCTCGCCTCCACCCACATCCACAACAAAGGCATATGAAAGTCCACTGCTTTATGCATTCTCTAACCCCTACGCTTATAGGAGAGCGCTGAACTCCCGTCGTTTTTTTTTTTTTGGGGTCTCCCCACCTCCTTCCCAAAAGGGAGCGAATGTGCTTTCGCCCGGCTGTGCTATTTGTATGGCCGAGGCGACCTTTCTCTCCAGCCCCTCAGACGAGGCGCACAACATGGAAAATTGTGCTCCCGCCGCAGTCCATAAATCACCGCGGCCATTCCGCCCCCCCCTCCCCTTTCCCTTTAAAGAGGTATGTAAATACCACTGTACTGGCTAGGTAAACAAGAGTAACCCTTGCACAAATGGCTCGAAAATTGAAGAAAAGCACCTTATTTTTCAGCCGAAATTGCTTTTGAAGCCCGGCACTGGCACGCGGGATGGAGACGGGGCATGGAATGATTTGCGCTGGGCTCTGTGTGTGTGTGTGTGTGTGTGAGAGAGAGAGAGAAAGAGAGAGGGAGAGAGACAACAGAAGGGGGAGAACAAAATGGGCTGATGATAACCACACTCGACACAGCTCCTGTGCCTGCCGAGTTCTTACAATGATCAAAGATATCATTGTTGTGTATTATTTCTCTCCATGAGGACCTCAAATATGGGTTTTAGTACGAGACACAAATACACACATGCGTTGCACAGACACACACACACGCACACACAAGGTGCAAAAACTTCGGTCTGGACCTGGAACACAAACCTGCTTTGGGGTTTAACTCCAGCACAGGGCAGCATATGAAAGGTTTTATTTTTGAAATGGAGTTTAGGTTTTCTTTTTGCTTTTTTAACTTTTTTTGATATAACAGATCACTGCTGATTTAATACTGGAACTCATTTCGAGTTTCTGAGGAAGTTTAGCGCAAGTCAAAGAGGGTAAAAGAATACTCACGGCACATATGTTTTGGCATGTGTGCATGTATACGTCTCCGCAGGGTGGAGGGTGCAGGCGGGCGGGTCAAAAGTCATTCCGTTTTGCTCTCAACCTGCCCAAATTTCAGCCCCGGACTGCAACTCATAAAAATCCTATAAAAAGACACACGCAAGAGCTTGTCCGGCAAGCTCAGCTTTAATTATTTTTTTTTTTTTTTTTTCGTTTCGGGACAAAACAACATCTGATAAAAAGGTTTCAGAAAAACGAGAAGCGTAGAGATGATGACCGTACCTCCTAGAGATTAGACAAACAAATCAGGCCTTCTTAAAAAACTGCCTTGTTTGCACAGCTGTGTGGTAGGAACACTGTGACCAGAGCAACCTTGTTTCTAGCCACAGGCATGGTTCACATCCCGTCCAAACATAGCTCCATCTAATCACCGGGCTCCAACAATGCCTTCTAGAGTCCGCCAATAAGTTTTAGGCATGAGAGAGAGAGACGGCTATAAGAAAAGGAGATCTTGTGAAGGAGATCTTGGTCAGCGCTGGGTCTAATTTGGGTCACTGTTCACTTACAAGATCATGATCTGCTACAGAGCTACCCAAGCTCATCTCACCAGGTGTGGGTGGACCACCTTTGGTCACAAGGGTCACTTTTAGGACAGGACGTTAGGCCTGCTTTTTTCAGGGGAAAAAAGTCGCAACTGATAGAAGGGGCACCCGGTAGCGTAACGATTAGGAGTTGGTCCCGTGATCTTAAAGCCGCTGGTTCAAGTCCCGGGCCGGTAAAGGTAGCACTGAGGTACTCATGAGCAAAGGTACTGTCCCCTAAGGTACCAATGATTCCCGGGCGCTGTCTAATAAAAAGCTGCCCATTGCTCCTTTATGGACGGGTCAAAAGCAGAGGTCACATTTCGAACGGTAAACACTGTGAACATTTATTGCATCACAGTGCGTTCTATGCAGCTGCAAGATGGAATCGGAGGATGGATTCCACTGTGGCGAAGACGGAAGCAACAATCGTGAGCGCCCAAATTCCAAACACTATCTACTTCCAAACAACGCTGAAACCTTATTGTGATTTGACATGAGCTTGTTAAAAATCTAAATTTTGTATCATTTTTACGAGTTAATTTTAAAATTCTTTTGCTTGAAGAGCACAAATAGTATGTATTACTGGATGAGTTTCATTGTCGTTAGCTACTTTTTCTCTGGAGCTTTAACTTTATTAAAACGGGAGCTTGGCCGTAGCTTGGCTACTTTTAAACAGTGGTATCTTGCAGCTTGAAAAGCTACTGCTTAAAAGCAGTTTCCCTCAACACAGCTAATGGGTTCATCTGAGGTAGAAGCCTGCCACAGAGAGAGAGAAAAAATACTTCAGCCTTTTGACTGCACCATGCTGGGCTTCCAGGAAACACCTACACAGCCACACGCTCGCTCGCAGGACTTATTTGCCGCTAGGAGAGGCTAATTCCCAGCAGCTGGAGCAAAATGCTGCACGGGTCTGGTTGCGGACAGGCCGGCTTGGCAGCTCTGCCACGTCCGCCTGGGCTCTCTGTGTCTCTTTTTTTCTTTTTGCACTATGGCTCTACAAACGGGACGGACAGGGACCGGAGGGTGAGCCGTTTGGTTTCGGCGTGGCTGAGAGCTCGCGCCTGCGGTGGCAAAGTCCCGTTATCTAATCAAACAGCGCCGGCCATTCCGGATGCCAGTTTCCTAAATCCACTCCCGTCTGCAAAGCCGCAGGGGGAGATTAGCGGACGGACGTGGCGCTGTCCCACATTCAAAGTCTCTGCCTTTTTAAAAAAAAAAAAAAGAAGATCTTCCTCAGGTTTTTTTTGGTGATGTGTAACACATACACATAATCACACACACACGCAGAGACACACACGGAGCCAAGTGAGTGTCCTTCATAGGGAGCGGCGGGATAACAAAAAGGACCTCACATGGCTGGCTTTGAAAGATAGCCGTGTTACTTTGATATACACTTTCACCCCCTCTTCCTCTTCATCAGGCCGGCGGAATAGCCTCGCGCTCGCGGCCAGGCGCAGGCGCTGAGGACGCCACTCGTCCGTGATCAAGGTGCGAGGGGTTGGAGATGGTCCTTTGTGTCTGGGCACTCGGTGGTGCACAAAGGCAGATCTGTGAGAGGCGGGCAAACAAAGCCAGTGCAAGACATCTCTCTCTCTCTCTCTCTCTGTCGCCCTCTCTCTCTCTCCCTCTGCCCTCCCTCTCCTATTGAACAGAACAGGAGTAATAAGAGTGCGCCTTCTAGAATTACAGTGCTGTCTGTATGCGCCTCATTACGTCGTGAGAATCCCAGGCTCTCCCACAGACTGGCAAGAGAGCTCTGGGCGCTTTTTCCCCTTCACTCCCCCCCTCATCCCTTTTTCTCCCCCCCCCCCATTTCCTTCTCTCTCTCTCTCTCTCTCTCTCTTTCTTTATATTAATATCCCGCCCCATCGCTGCAGTAATGATATTAGGCAGCTGACGGAATTCTCCACCCAGCTGGACATGTTAATTGAGAAGGCAGTACTTAAAGGCAAAGTTCACATCGATACAGATGGTGGGACAATGCAGGGATGGCAGGCTTAGGTCAGTGTCATTCCCAAGCCGTACCTTAATGGTTCAGGGGCCGAGGCGGCCCGAGCACCAGCCACCCCCACCCCCCCGCCACACACACACACTTTTGCTTTCCTCTAACCCAGAGTTTGACGCGACCGAGGTCCCTGAGGCGCAGAGGGGTCTTTTGGGGTCTTCGCCACTTTGCTCCGTGCCCTTGACAGAGGACTATATATTCCGCCGCATGCAGAATGACACCAATTACCAGTTGTCCCTCACGTCGCCCGGCCACACCATTAACAAATTTCACAAACTCGGCCTCGCATAAGGCAAACGAGGGCCCTGGGTATAAATGACGCTAATGTGGATTTAATGCGGTAAACAATAACGGGCCAATGTGACCTGGGGAAAAAAACTGCGGCAAAATTAATAGTGAGAACGTCCGCACTACGGATACAGAAGAAATAAAGGGTAAAAAAAAAGCGGAGCCCATTTAAGACTAAGAGTGTGTGTACGGCTTGTATACTAGTGGCACCAAAACATTATTATAAAAACATGAAAAGCAGACATTGTGGGAAACGTTCAATCGTTTTTCCTCCCCGTTTCAAATAGAAAAATATAATTTAAGGATAAAACAGGAAAATGTTTCTCTACACAGAACGTAATGGTTTAAAAGTCGTGTTTTATTTAGGTGGATGGTAAGGCGCTCAAATATGGACCAATGCTACCAGCTGACAGTTGATAGCGTAACGGTTAGGGCGTTCGCCCGGTTCGGGTACCACTAAGTTACTCATGAGTAAGGTAGCATTGCTCCCCGGGCGATACGCATGTCAACTGCCCACTGCTCCTTCACGGATGGGTCAAACGCAGAGGTCACATTTCGTAATGTGCTGTGCTGTGGTGTGTTCACAATGACAAATAATCACTCAGGCTACGTTCACACTGCCAGCCACATCGTTCAATTCCCAATTTTTTTGCGGAGATCGGATTTGTCTATCTCGACGGTTCACATTCATAACTGCAAGTCACCTGTATCTGACTGCATCGGTCCTCCGAAACGTCACGCATGCGCACATTGATACGTTTTTACACGGGTCAGCTGCGTCACCAACAACAAAAAACGTCATACCTGTGGGACGACTCATGGCATTAAAAAGGGAGGCGTTAGTAGCTCACGCATGTATCGCACTTTGCTCTGGAGGACGACAAACAGTGAATCAGCTGCACATGAGCAGGTCGAAAAGGAGAAAAAAAAAGTCAGGCGGCTAGCTTTTTCTGTTATCGCAGCTCTCCGCCATTTTTACCATCATCATCTGCAGACTGATGATGTCAGCGCATGCGTATAAGCCAAAAGCCACAAGAATTCCGATCGGCGCGTTCACATTCAGGTCGCAAGGCCGCGAATCGGATACGTATCGGATTTAGTACCACATATGAAAGTGACACAAATCCGATTCGAAAAGGTCAGATTTGCGTGTCCACACAGCCCTGAAAAGATCAGATCTGTGTCACATTAAGGCAAAAAATCCGATTTGAGTCACTTCAGCATGGCGGTGTGAACATAGCCTCACTCACTTTCCTGAACTACCACCTTTGGACCCCAGGGCTCCTCTACGTGGCTCGGGATAAAACATCTGCTAAATGCTGCAAATGTATGACATACATATTGATATTTACACAAAACAGTATGCATACAGTTTGACTCTCCGTGTCTTGCCCAGCTGCCCTAACCGCGACACAAAAAGACACGTGGGGTGAAAACACAGTGAGAACATGGTACATATAAAAAATCCTGCTATTACAAAAAAGATGCAAATTATATGTTTCAGACTAGAACAGCAATTTTTCTTCCATCAAGGTTAACATTAGGTTTATGGTTAGACTTGGATAATTGTTACATTGAAGTCTATGACATTTATAAAAAAAAAATGTATGTGTGTGTGGAGTTCATCATCATCATCATCATCCATAGGCCAAGGGACCAGAAAATGACACAGTACTGCAAAAATAAATACAATCAAAAAAGAACAAAAACCACGCATTTGGGAACACAGCACTGCCACCTATAACAAAGGAAATCTTTTTCTACAACATGTAGCACTGCAAAATATTTATGTAAATAGCGGTATCTGTCACACCGACACCTATAACGACTAAAGGGCTACAGGGTTCAACAGAGAAGTCAGACAAAAACAGCAAGACACGTGTGAGTTGTAATGGGGCACTGTTTGACCTACTGCTGGAGCTGGCTCTTTGCTAGGGGGAGCTACGGTAATGCAGAGTGTCTCCACAGACACACACCTAGCTGTCCTTTTGTGCTACAGCGCTGCAGCACCTGGCTCTCACTCCGCATTAGACGGGGCAGGGATTAATGCCCTTAGAGCCCACTGCCAAAGGGACACAGTTTAGCTCCTGTAACTTCCTGTCCCCTCCACCGTGGAGCTGTCCAAACTAATAAAAAAGTGCAGGTGTGTGTGTGTGTGTGTGTGTGTGGCTAAGAACATACTGGATTCAGTCAGTGGCTAAAAAGGAAAGTGGACGGTACACATAAACACACAGTGTGCTTTTATGTATGTGCCAGAACGTAATACAGCCGGACACGGCCAGCAATACTAAACAGCAGCGCACACAGATTTTGTACCGCAGTAACACATCACAATGCCACGCACATCCCGCTCTCCAACACCAATTCTGCTCTTGACTTCTCGGTGGAAAGTTCACTGGCCGGAGGGCGCGGCGGGAGAGAAGACTGGTTCTGCCCCGGTAAGGACAGTCTGGCGCAAATGGAAACCCCACAGCCGGATGGACACAGTCGTTTATGCCTAAATTGGGACGCGTCCTCCTCATCCGCACCCCCACCCCGGCAATCCACACCGGAAAGCGGGTGTCGGCTTAATAAGTTGGTCAAAGATCAGCGAGTTAAAGGTTGAGGCCAGGGCCGGTGAGGGAGGGAGGTCAGGCGGCCGGTCGGCAGTGGCTGAGACCCGATCTCCCTGGGTCTGGAGCAGCCCAGCCCCAAGGTCATCCATTAGTGCTCCGGTCCCCGGTGCTGCTGCCACATCCCACAATAAATCTACGGTGCACCCGTAACCCTCTCAATACAACCCCGGCAGCCCCCACAGGGAGCCACGAGCCCCTTAAGGGAAGACGTGCTGCATTATTAACACGTCATTGACAGCCGCTCAACCCGATCGGTTTCAGTTGTCCCCGGTAGCTACTTTGGAGATTTTTGTGATTAATTTTTAGGGTGGGGTGGGGCGGGGTTGGTTGGCTGGGAAGCTTCCAGAAAAGTCCGAGAACCTTTTTTGTTTCCTCGTTTTCATTCCTCTCTCCTGCAACGCGACTTCTTCCATTAAGCCGCTCATAGGCTGAATACTAATGCGTTTTGTCATATATCAGATCTTTTATTTTAATTACGCCAGGGACATCTGAAATCACAGCCGGCTTTGATCAGGCAGCAAAACGTAGGCGATGGTATCGACGGCGGGCCAAAAACGTTTAAAAAGATGGGGAAAAAAAAAAAAGCACGCCGCCTTGTAACTGATCATTATCCGCTCTCCGAGGCGCCACGCCACGAGACCCTCTCGCCGCTTTTAAACCGCCGCACCCTCCCTCGCTTTAATAAAGGCGCGCGGGAGGCCTCGCGCTGCCAACTGTAAGGAGGAGAAATGTCACACGTGTCAAAGCGCTCCTTTTAAACGGGACCCTCCCGTGATCCCCGGCTCCGCTCGCCGCTTGCCTCCGGGATTGTCCCGGGTGTCACAACCGCCCGTCGGGGGAAGAAATTAAAAGTGACACGGCGTTGGCAGGAGCCAAAGAGATCCGGCTTTTTGCCCTCCTTTTGCCGGCGTGCGCTCGCGAGCTGCGGCCGTGGCGGGAAGCGGTTCTCTAATGAAGGTATTCGCACCTGAACTTCTATCGGTGCCGCCGACTCCTGACCCCGCCCTCTCGTCTTCTCGTCGTGTCACTAATAATGGGAACCGGTATTGGACAAGGGCTGATTCCGCGCTTGCTTCAACCCCTTGTGAGCACCTATCAATTTGACACGGGTTAATGTTGCCTCTCGTCGCTAAGGACAACGACCGGTGGACGTTCGCAAGGATGTAGGGCCAGCGTCGCAGTTTGACGTCAAAAGTCCCTTCTCTTCACGAAGACCAATGAGAAGACGGCCGGCAGCAACAATGTCTTTATTGGCAGGGCAAAGTCAAGATGAATGAGTATATGTGACTGCGTGCACGGTATGACACGATAGAAGCGTGAGGCGGTTGGTTATCAAGGAATTTTATCTCTCAAGGGCGTTCGGGATATGAACTAATGTTTCTGTGGCAGAAGACACCCCTCCTGTTGCTTTATACTTATGATCATTTAATAAAAGTGCCTCTAGTTTGAATTTGAAAAGGCATAATTAGCCAAGTTAGGCTGCAATCTGACAGATTCGTGTTTCTTAAGATAGCATAGCTGTTGCCGTTCATTACGGCCGATGCGCAGACACCATATTTCCGACTTCGCATTAAAAATCACGCTCAGTCCAACCCCGTATCTGCGGCTGACAGCTGTCATGCCTCTGCTTATGGGCATATCACGGTGCTGACATGATAAACTTATACATGAACAGCTTGACAGTGTTTTACATTTTGAGTGAATCAAATGCACCTCTGTCACTCCATCTTAAGCTCCAAGACTGTGGTGACCAAATATGACAGCTTGGCTATTGTAAGGGGCATACCTCACACACACACACACACACACAGGCTCTCTCTATCAAGCATACACACACACACACTCAGTCTCTCTCTCTGTGTGTCTGTCTCTCCGCATCCCCAGTCCATAAGGGGGATAAATTCCCCTACACTTGTAGTCGCCTCTGTTCTGTAGAGCCGGAGCTTTTCGGGCAGGCTTTTTCGCCGGCCCACCCCCCGCGAGCATGGCTGGTGCTTTCTTTGTGCGAGTCCCTCTCACGCTGTTCCCTCCCTATATCACACTGAAAGTCTTTCAGCACAACAATCCCTCCTCACGCCTCAAAGAGAAAGCCCTCTCTCCTATCGCCAACCAATTAAGTGCCATCTGGGGTCCACAAAAAAAGTATAAACAGTAAAATTAGCCTTCTTTCCAAGGCGTCTTTCCATAAGAGTAACAATAACGCACTTGGGAGGCGAATATATGTGCATAAAGTGGATAAAAAAAAATACACCTCAATAAAAATATGTTCACTAAACAAAAAAGGCATACGAATTGCACCAGCTTCAGAAGGAGCATGGGGCGGGGAGTGGTTAAACTGACCAGCAAGAGCCAAGAGTTCTGCTCGCTGACTTCTGATGCACTTGAGGGTCAAGCAGCACCAGTGGCAGGGGAGCGGAGTGCCACAGGGTTCAGTCCTCGGGTCATTGCAGTTTCAGAACTTGTCGACCCAGCCCAATCCTCTAGGGGCAGGGTGAAGAGAGAGAGAGAGAGAGAGAGAGAGAAAAGGAGAGAGAGCATCCAATTCTACTGGTGTTTTCTCAAGGTCCACTGAACCCTGCAGCAAAGGCCGTGAGCGAAGGCCACAACAAAGGAGAGAGAGCGGTGAGAGAACTCCACTCAGCTTCAGTTCACAGAACTTCGAAAGAGAGAAGAAAAAGCTAGAGGAGGGGGTTCAGACAGAAAGGCTGGAAGGGGTCCAGGTTGCCTGAAGACAAACACACGCACACAAAAAAAATCCCGCCCCAACCTCGAGGTGGCACTGCCAAACCTCATTTCCCTCTGCTGAATTTTGGACAATATGTGGCAGGCGCTGTGAATAAATCATGCACTTTATTCCACCCTTTTTCTCCTTTCTTTGTCCTTTTTTTTTCTTGACCTTTTCTCTCTAATATGAGTCATTCCACATTATGTGTCAAAAGCAGAAAGTGGATTAAAAGCGGCTCATTTCAGTCTTGCAAAACAGCTCAACTCTTCAGTGATCAAAATTGCACCCCCTCTGGCAGTTTCCAGTTGTGGTTTGGCAGTTACAGGTCAGCGGACAACATCACACACACACACACACACAGGTCTTCTGGCTCTGTAAGGCAGCGAGCAAGTGGAGGTCAACCACAGGTCATAAATGGCTCCTAACCGCCACCCTCGTGTCCTTCTGCAGGCAGACCCGGTGTCCTGCCCTCTCCCTTTTAGACTTAACCTCGGTGCAGGGCCGGCAATTGACCACCTGCACGAGGAGCCCAGGGGCCACGCGTTCCTCAGATACTAGCATGCTCACTGACACTTTCCCTTTCTGTTTCCGTTGCTCTGTTTGACCTGCGTAATTCTAGCACGTCAGTTAAGATCTCTCTTAGCCTTTCAGTGACACCTGAACCCGGTCGCCAAAGGACAGTCGCGCTGATCAATCTTTCATCGCTTTAATGCTAAATCGAACATATGCTGTCTGATTACGCACGCCCACAAATACACTAGCACATTTGTGTGTATTTTTATTCATTCATTTTTGGACAAACCCCCTCACATTTATTTTAAGCTATTTCCAACCTAACAGTCTGAAGACATTAACAGCATCAAAACTGAATCCTATTCGTCTAGGTTTGGGGCCCCCATAATCATAGGCCTCTTTGAACATGTTTAAAGAATAAAAAAAAGGATTTTGAAAGTGTTTAAAGCCTTTAAAAATTTAATTTGGATTCCAAAACCAAGGTAACACTAATCCTGTAGGGCCTGGAAAATAGACTCTCCAAATCCTGGCCATGTTTGCTGAATAGGAAACGCCCTCTTTGTGATTATCATTATTATTTTCTACAGATTTGTTATAGTTAGATCCTACGCTGTTCCTTACGTTTTAATAAAATTCCAAATTTTATTTTACATTCGTACTTCCTCATTCAAATACAGTTCCTCATTCAAAAACACTATATTTTCCCCCCCATTTTCCTTTTTCAGAAATGTCCGAATAACACACACACACACACACACGTGCACACTCAAACCCATCCATCATATACACCTCCCCCACCTCCTTCGCCACCAGGGCTCCCCTGTTATAGTCATTTTTTGTCAAAAGTTGAAAATGTCTAGATTTAGTCGTCTGGCTGTTCCAAGCGCCACCAACCACCTCCATCGCAAGCCCATTCCCCAACTTCCCTGCACCCCCCGCTGGGCTAATGTGAACAGGACGTCCCGCTGGGAAGACGAAGAATACCACTTCACGGCAAGGCGCGTAGCTGGGAGCCTTTATTTATGAAGCTGCCCAAAATGAATGGGTATTAGTGTCCAAACATTTCACCATGCTCCCGTGGCAGCGCACAAAAGCCACTGATTTCCAGCAAATCTCCACTTATTTTATTGAAGCTGGCTAAGCCAAAAAGAAGAAGAAGAAGAAGAAGAAGAAGAAGAAAAAAAAACATTTTTAATGACTTAAAAGACCTTAGAAAAGTAAAGGGGTGGGGGAAGAATAGACTTTGGTCTTTCAAAAGGGTGAATTGATAGAGAAGTCGAACATAAAAGACACCTCAATTTCATCACGGCACAGTTAAAGTTAAGAAGACAGAGGAACACAGGGCTGCCAGGGGTGCGCATCCTGGAGGAGAGCGAGGAACCCGCAGACCTCCGGCGAGTTAAAATCGTTCGGCTAGACGCGGATGTTTCAAAACACAGCAGAAAAGGCCAGCGGCTGCTTTGAACCTCGATGCCACTTCATGCTACTCCACTACACGGGAGGGGGGGAAAAGATAACTTGGTGCTCGAAAAAAAGAAATCCACAAGTACACTATGTCACGACCACATCAATGGTAGCACACAGCGAAGTGACGGCATCGAGCTGGAGCTGTAGATGCTGCTGGTGACCGTCTCCACTCGAGTAGCGGCGGGAAGTGGGCGGCAGGGGCGATTTGGGTGCTATCCCCTATCAGTCTGACGCCGCTCCCCACCAGGACCTGCTGCCCGGCACCCTAACGGGTTCAGAGACTCCGCTTGGGGGACTGTCCACCTCATCTGTCATCTGCGCCCTTCTGCAAATACGCTTCTGACATTTTAAAGGGGTGGGGGGGGGACCATTTTGGCATTCATCTGAGCTATAGATTTTTTGGGGTTGTTGTTGTTGATTATAGCTTTCGCCCCCCCTTGCGATTGCACGCATTATTGACCGCATGAGCCAGCGACTATTTGCACAGCTCTGCCGGAACCGTGCTTCTGACAGGGTTAGTAACGTCTACTGGTGTCTGAAATTTTCCATCTGATTCTCTCGCTCTCTTCTTGCCTGGCTATTTTTCTTTCTGTTTAGACTACTTTTACATTTTGCCAGGAAAGCGACGTCTTGCTCAGTAAAGACGATAAGTCTGGGACCTGGAACACTAGCCGGCTGCTAGTTAGCTGCCCCCTTCTCGAACCTGTTTATCGCCCTTTCAATTTCCGAGCACCATCTCCGGTTCTGCGTGCTAGCTAACAGCGCTGCTTTTTAATTTTTTTCCCCATTCGAAATTTGCATCCGACACATGCTGCCACGTGGTGAGTGGGTGGGTGTCTGTGTGTACTGGGGGGTGTACCATAGCTAGAGGCAGCGTTATGGCCCGTTCCTGGGCGGGGAGGCAGGAGCTCGTCGGCCGCCCACTCTCCGCCCCGCCGAGGGTCAGCAGAGAGCAACTCGACTTAATGGGTCACGGCGAGCGGGCCCCGCCCATCTCCGGAGGGGTGACCAGGGAGCCCTCCATTACGGGCTGACCTCCTCTCCGCGCCAGGCCCGGTCCCAGCTGGGCTCCACGGTTCTGCCCGCGCCTGAGACGGACGCCTCATTAGATCACTGGAGCCTGCCGTGGGATTAGCGCTCCTCACCACCTCCCTCCCACGCTCCCGTCTTCCCCTCACTTTCTCCCCGTCCTCCGCCGGCCTTATCTCCTCCCTCTTCCACCCCCTCCAGCAAGCGCTCGTCAACTTCACATTCATTTACCGACTCCACTTCGCTTAAGTCGCCTTTTCTTCTATAAATCTCTCACCGTTGCCGGATTAAAGGATCTAAAGAAGCCGTGGAGTACCTTCATGAATAAACTGTCCCCAATGAAAGACGAGTGTTGACATATAAACTGTTCTTATGAAGCGAGAGGAATATGAATAAGAGTGCTCATGAAAACAACCAGCAGCTAACCTTGGTTTGGTTGCAGAGAAGATAAAGACTTTCTCTCACACTTGCACGCACACACGGCTACAGTTCACCCTTAAGCCATCTAGACCTCCTAGCCTTTCCTTACATTTACTCAAAGTTGGACTCTGCTTAATACGGAGCAGTGAGATCACTTCCCCACATCCCAGTGTTTTCAAAGAGAGACCCCATTTACCACCGTGGCCCCATTCGCTCCTGACCCAGCCATGACTTAACCGAGGTGAGAGACGATGAAAAAAAATAGGCCACTCTTTCACTCTCTCTCACTCTCTCTCCAGGTAACTGGGCTCTCTCTCTCTCTCTCTCTCTCTCTCTCTCTCTCCAGCCACTACACCACTTCCCCAAGTCGTGCTCTTGTCCGTGTTGCACTGTGGGGATTGTATTCATATTTCATGTGCTATCATGGCTTGAAAGCGAGAGTCACATCGCGTGGCCCCTGACAGGACGCAGGTTTGCAGAAGGGCGCTCCAGCATCACCAAGGTTTTGTTGACTTCCAGCGTCCCGCCGATTACCGGCCTTTCATCCGCCCCAAAAGCAACAAAGTTAGGACGCCAACTGAACATGACCCCGCCACCCCCACAAACCCCAATACACACACACACACACACACACGCACGCTCTCCCTCCGCAGCCCCGCTGTCCCCACCGCGCCTTTTCTCCCGCCGTCCGAGGTGTTGCACTAATGTTCACGGCCAAGATCAAGGGAGGAGCAGATTTATTAATCTAAATGAATGACTGAATTTTATCACCTTTAAATTGTTGGCTGTAATGGTGCGATAAGTGTCAAGAAATCATATCTAATTAGAAGTGTGAACAACACCAAAGTGGTGTGCATGTCTGCTGGATTCACAAATGGTTTCCACGCTACTGGTTAATCAGCATCGCTTGGTCAAGGGCAGGTATGAAATTTCGTTAAAGAGAGGAGGGGGGAAAAAAGGTGTTAATGAACGAGTGATTTTTTTTTTCGCGGCATTGCTTTCCGGGTTCACGTCGTCTCCGCACTCTCGTCCGTTATAGATGAGTCGTAAACGTGCCGCGGCTCTTTAATTGGTCCGGAGGATTCAAAAAAACATCGTCTCCTTATGCAAAGAATCAATCAAATCAACATATTATGTAATAGACTTTGACATCTCAAGGATGCAAGTGGCAGCTTTGTCTCTTTTAACCCGCGAAGGGAACGAGAATCGTATCAATTAGAAATACTTGCACTTGTGTTACAAAAGATTACACTAAAAATAAGCGTGTATAAGGGACGTAAGTAATGAACGCGCTTTCAAAACAACAACGCTTTTGGAAAGATCTTTGAGGAGAGAAGCATGGAAGAGACAAATGAAGAGAGGGAGATGGAGTGAGAGAGAGAAAAGGGAAGAAGTGAAACTGTGTAACAATGCAATTAAACTCTAGTAATGAGGTCAGACATCAGTTCCAGTGGAAGCGATATCATTACATGGGCCAGGCGGCCCACTCCAGCTGCCATGCCAGTGTAGGGGGATTACCGACCGCTCCCCCACCCATCAGAAAAAGAAAAAAAAAAAACATTCCGTCAAACATCCGAATATTCCTGTACCAATCCCCAACAAGATGCATGAGGGACTAGCGCGCCGTGCCATAACCCAGGATTCCTGGTGCCAGTGGCACCCACAGGCCGGGTGGCAGTAGGGGAGGGGAGGAGGGGGGGGACGATGCAAAGTCCAGAGGCCACCACGTGGGAAGAGCCGGTCGTCGCCTCTCACAGAGACAGGCCGGCACCAGAACCCAGTCGCCCAGCCAGGCCATCTCAGAGCAAGCGAGCACTGCTTTAGACAGCTCGCCTCTGGGAGAACAATGACGAACTGTGAGGGCTCATGGAGGGGGAAAAAGAAAGAAGAAGAAATTAGTTCATAAGTAACTCAGGAATACGCCATTGTTCCCTTCGCCACCTCCCCCCTCGAAGAAAGTTAACCGCCACTACTCTTCCAACCTTGAAAAACGACTGCCCCGACTTCCAAATAAGGCTAAAATCCTTAATGGATAATTACAGATTTCCGCTAATGCTCTTTTCTTTATGTCGGCTTGAGTTTGCCTGGTCGCTCGACAAAGTCAGCCCAATTTGCCTTTTTTTTTTAATTTCGGGGGGAGGGGGGGGGATTGCCGGCAGAGTGCGTTGTGGTTCTGCGTTTCGCATTTTTGTGCTGCTCGCGACGACCGCTTTGAGGATATCATTGTGACATTTGCCAGCAACAAGAATTCTTCTGTTCCAATTTATATCAATTAGTGGGGGGACAGTAATTCGAGCTGACGGGCCCACGGTGTCTTGAAAGGCCTGCAACGATGTTGTGGTGGCAGCACTGTTATGCAGCCAAAAGCCAGCCTGCTTTTCCTCCAGCCCCGTGCTCTCTCTGGTTTTTGTCCCACAGCGAAAGAGTTCCAAGCGGGAGCGGGGAAAAGGGGTGTCTGTTGGGGGGGGCGGGGGTGGGGGTGGAGGCGGACGGCGGCAGTCGGAGCCAGTACTTTGATAATTAGTTATTGATTGCGAACAATGGCGCGGCGCGCTCTGCCGTATTAGCCCGACGCCAGTGGGTCGCGACACTGGGGACCCCCGTCAAGAAATAAAGGCTAAAACATAACGGACTCTCTTAATAAGATACTCCCGCCTCATGCACACATTCAGCAGCGCGGCCTTGGCACTGGCAGAGTTTGGGCAACGTGAGGTCAAGAGTACTAATGCTAGACTGTGAAGGAATGGCTAACAAAGGTGAGCCGAGAAAGAGGGGGAAAAAAAAAAACACGCCTGGTCTGTTATCAAATCTGCTATAGTAATATTAATAAGCATTATTTTTGTAATTAAAGATAAACAGGAAGAACCACAGGCACTACTACTAAGAAGCAACACAACACAACCGTACTGCTTTACCGCGGTACGTTCTGCTCAGCTGCTGCAAGATGTATCTACGGCTGCACGTTCTTATTTTCACAAACTCGCATTGGATGTCTGTAATGACTGCATTTGTTAATTAACACTTAGCGTGAATGCACGTGCTGATATTGATAATAAAGAACTAAACATGGCCATACCTATTTTTCATATTTTCCACAACAGCCATCATCTCAATTAACACACATCAAACTTCTCAGCCTTTTTCACAACTGATTAACCGCCTTCCAAACGAGCTGCCGCTGCCCCTGCGAAACAAGAAGCTCCACCTAACAAGGTGAAGCCAGATGTGACCGCCGCAGCCCCGCCTCGCGTTGGAACCTTTTTCTCGCCGTCATTACACAGATAAGATCAAGTACCAGCACGCATTCCCGAAACGCCGACGCTGCTGCGTTTTGAGGGACGGCGGGTCGGGAGGGGGTGAGGGGGTGTTTGAAGGAGGCCCGAAGGGGTCGTCCGTCCCGTGCATGTACTTTCCCCTGTGAAAAAGCCTAGGAAATGTGATCTTAGTTCAGCGTCACAGTTAGAAATCCGTCAGGCTTTTTTGTCGTCGCCACGTCTGCCATAACGCGAAGGAGTCTCCCCGCCCGCCCGCCCCGGCCCACCCCTTCCCTGCGCCGATTCACCTGGCATTAAACGGACAGGACGGCGGCGGCGGCGCGACAATGGAAGCCTGTCAGGCTTCGACAGCGGGCCACGGCTCGGGCTCCGCCGCCGCTGACAGCGCAGGCCTCAGAGGCTAAACTGCTTTGCTGCAACTAATTAAACAGATGAAATTACGACATGAATATGCAGATGTTGTTTACATTTTACCATATGGTATTATCTCAGGTAATAGCGCACTAGAGAGGGAGACGTGTCTTTCTTGTCAAGGCAAAAGAGGGGATGGACGCAGCGCTAGGTCCATCAGGGAGGAAAGAGGAGGAGGAGGAGGAGGAGGAGGAGGGAAGGAGGAGAGAGAAAGAGGGAGGGAGAGAGCTGGTGATTGATCGTAATTTAGTAGTTTAACTGAACAGAGAACAGAGCCGTGTTCTAATTCTGTAGGTGGACATCGGATGCTCATGAACATTATATTCAGAAGATAATTGCACCTCAATAAAGGTGTAAAATGTAACATTCTGTACATTCTGATGATCATTTTTGAACAAACTCTAATCTGTATGATGCGAGATTAGATTTCACGCTAGTTTGCTCACGCCTCCGTCTCTCTCAACGCGGTCAGGCTGAAGGAGAGGAATTCGTGGCAGATGTGGCGGGAGAAAAAACACGTGTTTGTTTAGAAATAATGTGTTTAATTTGCTAAAAGAGGCTGCAATTTGAGAAATGCATAATGATCTTTAATGCATTTTCTACATCTAGTTTTTTCCCCCACAGATCCAATTTTTTAAAGCGATAAAGTAGCTGCGCAATGTACAAAGAGCACTTCACGCTTCATATGCTGTGTTTATTTCAAGAATAATTCATCCAGGGGGCTTTACCGAGCTCTTCCACAGCCCCCCGCCATCCCAACCTGACGAGTTTTGCCCAATCACACTCAAGTTCAAGTTGATTGCAGCTTCACATTTAATAAACCCGACCTGGAGAGAGTATTTTTTTAAAAATAAATAACTACAATGACGTTAAAGCGTTAAAATCCGGCTTCCCCATCAGTATCGCTGCCTAGCGTTACGTTGGTCTCTTTAACGAGACGAGGCCCATTTGAAATGCAGAATCCACAAACATCACCCCTCTGACACGCTTAACTGACGTCGGAAAACCGGCGGCAACAAATACATTTTGAATAATGCAAAGCACGGCACCGGGGCCGCGGGTGGTTGACCCCTCCGCGCGCAGTGGAGTGGGAGAACTCAAGTTTTTGAACTAAAGTTCCTCTCGCCGCCTCTCTACGCACACTTTTCGCCACTCTCTCACACACACTCTCGCTCGCACACGCGGTTAACGTTCTGCGGCACTGGCTCCCTAGGAGAGGCTGCCGAGAGGTTAAGAGGGAGAGGGCCAGGCGAGGTGCGGGGACCGAGGGGATCGGTGGGGAGCGTCGGGGCCAGCCGGCTCGGTGGTGGGGAGTGTAATTGTGCCGGCAGTGCGGGGCCCCGGGTGCTGAGGGGCTAGGTTGAGGAGCTCATGAGGAGGTGAAGGGGAGGGGACTACTCAATTACCTGTGCTCTCTCTGACCTCCCTCCATCCCTCCTTTCTCTCACTCTCTCTTTCTCTCTCTCACACACACACACACACAAACCCTCCCAAACACAATGCGCGGTCTGAACGTTACGCCGCTCTGCACTTAAAACACTACACGATACTTACTGCATAAAACCACTGTGTGTGTTTTAAGATGATGGAAAATGTCAAAAATAATAATAATAACTAATTTTTTTTTATAAAGCTTTTTTTTTATATAGTAAAGAGTTTTGCTGGAATAGTCCAAATTGTGGCTATACATTTGAGAATAAAACTTTCCTTTAATTTGAACAACTTTTACTTTATAGACATTAATTAGTAAAATATATATGAGTAAATATGTTTTTTTTCCATAATAATGAATATTTTAAGTCCTGCCTACTTCTATGTTTCTCAGTTTTATTGCTTATATTTTTGACTCTTAATTATATTTCAATTTATATATGAACATTCTAATTATAGTTATCATTTTTTCATTTGTCACTTTATTTTATTACTTTATTTTGGTCCATATGTAATGTTTAAAGACAACTATTTTTACTTTTTAAAACAATTTTACAGGAATCAAGCGGTTCCACTTTAAAAAGTTTTAATATTCCGCTAAACATTGGGATTAAGCGGTTCAGATAATGACTGGATGAATGAATAATCCACTTCTTGGCAACCGCTTTCGAGTTTAGGGAGCCGGAAGCTGGACCACAAGTCAGGCCCACGTTGCAGAAAAGGTAAGTGGGCTAAGACTCCCAGCGTAAGTGTCACGCGCGGGCATTAAATCAATACTCGGCTGGCGTGTGATGTCTTAATACACTGGCCATGTTGTTCAGACAGGAAGGCCAGGCGTGTTGGAGGAGGGCTACAGCTTCTGCCATTGTGCAGCTGTCAGGCCTGCTCCTCAAAAGGAGATGAAGCTGTCAGATTATTCATATATGTATAGTGACAGCCCCCACCAGTGTCCCACCCCCTGCAAAATAACCCACCTCACCTCTGTCAGTGTGTCTCACAGAAAACCCAATCAAAAAAAGAGAAAAGGATGAAGAAGGGGGGCGCGAAAAAAATAAAATAAAAAATAAATATATATATATATGCTTGCATTCAAAGCTAGAGGGGCGAGAGGTTGGACGCGGGGGGGTCAAAAGGCCAAATACAATTTCAAAGCGAATTCTTCAGCTTTTCGCAACACGTTTTCACCGCTGTCCGTTCGGCCCTCTCCTTCGCGTTCGTTCAGGCGCGACCCGACCTTCGATTGGCAGCCGCTTTCAAAAGCGAAGCGTTCGGCAGCCGGGGCCAGTCTGACATCTCTCCGGGCCCCTGCGTACCGGGGACCCCGCTGACCCCGGCCGCGACTCTGAAGGTCTCCGGCTCGAGTCCCGCGGAGCCCAAATTACAATGTGAAAAGCAGGCTGACCGAAGGCATTCCTCATCCACCCCCTAAAAACATTTCTTCTTTCTCATGACAGTTCCACCGAGACCGCTTTATTATTTTTCTTCTCTCTCTCTCTCTTTCATGTTTGTCCACCCCCCCCCACCTCGCCGCCCCGTTCTCTTTTGACTTGATTATTTAACGACACAGAATCGGGCCTGTCAAGGCGGCGAGGCGCTTGAATGACAGCCGGAGGGAGCAGCGCAGACAACGCAGGGGTTAAATTCGATTTTCTGCGCGTCCCCCGACTGTTGTCTGGAGGCATTTAATGGCCGTCGGTTGATGTGTTTTTGATGGATCAATTATCCGTCATAACGTGAAGTGTAGCTCGGATCCAAACAGAGGGGGGACGCGAGACACCTGTCAACATTCGCTATTAGCAAGAGGAAATTGGGCCGGTGCAATGACAGCTAATTAATTGACAGTATCAGTCTCAGAGAATAAGCGCTGCTTCGTCGAAAAAATGGACACAATCACACATTAATACCATTAAAAACGAAACACTACAAGCCTAAAAAGAACGACATTTTGCTTTTAATTCTTTGTAAAAAAAAAAACCTGTTGAAACAGCACTAGAATTTCAACCATAAACATGAACAAAAGCTGCCCTTCGTAATCAGTGCACCTAAGAACAACCTCGCAAAACCACCTCCAAATGAGAGACATCCCGGACCGAGGCTCATCTGTCCAGCCTCACTTGATATAACTTTAAGCGTTAACACACACACTAGAAAACCGTGCGTCACGCGGACGTGAGAAAGATGCGTGGGAGCGTCTTGACCAGGACGTGCGCCAGTGTCTCGGGCTTTATTGGGATTACCAGCGGCATAATTTACTTGCTATCAGAAGGAGAATAGAAAGGAGGAGATGCTCCTCAATTTTCTCAGAGGAAGCTGTCTCTTCAGGCTCTTTTGAAACGGACCTGCATGCATCAGACGTTACCCCCCCACTCCCCACTTTTCCTCCTCCTCCTGCCCATTTCAGAACTAATTTAGAGAAGCAGTTCAGGGTCCAGCGTGTGCGTGTGTGCGTGCGTGTGTATGTATGGGATGTGGGAAATAGATAGAGGCGTCATCCTTCAGATGTGGAGGGGTAATCTCTAGCCAGCCCCGGTCCAGCAGGCCCCTAGCCTAAAGGGATTGATGCAGTGTCAGCACCTTTGGCTCAGGGGTCACTTTCTTCTCTAGTCTGCTCCCTCTGACAAAAGCGGATTTCTCTCTTTCTCTCCCTCTCCCTCATCCCTTATTCGGATCCTCTCTGCCTCCGTTTTTTTTTTTTTTTTATTCCTATTGAATTTCATCAGCTGCCGAGGCACCTTCGTTGGAGAGGCGAAGGAAATGTTTTCATTAAAAAGAGGCAGGGGGAAGAAGAAGAAGAAGAAGAAGAGACAAGGAAGAAGCAGAAGAATCCTCGGACAGAGCCGGGGCCGGAGTCTGAGGCAGAGTGAATGACAATTCTCCAGATTATCTCTCTCTCACTCTCTCTCACACACACACACACAGCCTCTGTTTTCTCAGGACAGGCTGATTGAAATCAGCACCGTGTCACGGCCGTCATATCTCCCCGAGACATAAAACAAGCGGGGACATCAATAAGCAACAGGCTGCTTGACAGCTCGTCCACACGGGCGCGGGTGAACCGCGGGCCGAGGGGAACAGAGGACAAGGTGAGGGCTCTGGGGGGTTTGGAAGAAATGCTTCACCGGTGTAGTGTGTCTGCTCGGGGCTTCGGCGCAGACCTCGAGAAAACAAGATAAAGTCTGGCGGGTTATCGCCCGACTCGAGACTTCTTCTTGGACAGCGAGGCCACTGGGACGAGGAGAGTTGTCAGAAAACGTGCCGAGGCTTCCAACAGAGTATAAAACGCCGCGCTGAAAACAGAGAGCAAGATTTGGTGTGGAAATCGAGTGGACTCAGGTCTGAAAAGTCTCGAGTTTCTCGTACTGAGAAGAAAGGAAAAAAAAAAAGCTCCACACACTGCACACGGGCCATAAATACCTCGCCGTTAGCTGCTGCTGCTGCTGCAGCTACCTTGTTAGTGTAATAGAATTTCATTGATGTGAAGGGTGTGAAAAACTAAAAATGACCCGCCCACACACGCTCACACGAAGCCCACCTCGCGCGTGCGTTTTACGAGGCACGAGGAAGCAAGTAAGTGGAATTTTCGCACTTCTTGCGATGTGATATAATTGCTAAAGCAAACACCCCGCGCTCGCAGGTAGCTAATGGTCAAGAGACGAGCGGCGATAGCGCGCAATGAAGTGCAAAGTCATAATCATGTCCGCTGGCTGTCTTCCGCGGCTGGGCTTTGAGACACTAATAGGACTCCAGAGGGACGGCGCGCACCCTCGCACCCTGCCTCAAACCTGTTAGCACCGCTAATGAGCAAACTTAGCAAAGCCTAGCAAAAGCGCCGAGCTGCGCCACTCCAACCAGCCTAATAAAGCTCTCCGCTTCGGCCTTGACTGACAGTAAAAGTAATCATTTGGGACAGAAAACGACTCTACTGTATCCTGACGACGGCGGTGGCGGTGGCGGCGGCGAAGAGGGGCTTAATGAAATGTGAGCGCCGCTACAGCTAAGTGGGGACGGTACAAAGAGATCTGGACGTTTAGCACAGCTTAGCCGCACATGGCGGAAAGTTTTCTCGCCGGCCGTCGTGCTGTTTACTTTCCTCATCTGTGCTGACGGGAAACTTTCTTTGTCGACTTTAGCCCATCTGCCCGTCATGCAGAACCAAAATTTTTTTTTGAATCTGCCTTGCTGTCCTCTCTCTGTCTCACACACACACACACATTCTCTCCCTTTCTCTCACGGTGTGTCTGTCTCTCAGTCACGGGCCCTTACTTTCTCCATCTGTCTGCTGTCCATTGATCTTCCTACCCAGGCATCAGTCTGTTTAACATCTGCTACAAGTAGCTGGAGCTCAGGTAACTAGCTCTCTGCTCCGCACTGCTTATTGATCGCCGTGTCCACCTGCGTTAACATCTGTTCCGCCGTGTCTTTTGTCAAACAAACATCTACCTTTTCACGTTCACCCCCTCGCGCTGACAGCACTCTCCACGCTCCTGGAAACTTTCTCAGTTCTTGTGGTGGTTCCCTGCATGGACGGGCCCCCGTTAGTGCCTATGAAGAGATGCACACAAAAAAAACCCACACAATTCTTCAGAATTTTCTATGTGTAATTTATAAAAAAAATTTTTCTTATAAAATAACCTCATAATATGACGAAACTGGTCCTAAAATAGGGTAGAAATTATAAATATGCCAACTTTAAAAACATTAAACACATAAGCTTTCGAGATACAGTCCTCCATTTCAAATACAACTACAAAGCTAACACCACAACTATATTAAAAGATATTAAATTAGCATATAATTTAAATATGTCAAACTAAAACGGCTTAAAATGGACCTCTTAAAGAGCATGACTTTTATTCTGAAATAATAATATTAGACATCTGTAAATGTAATTAACTTTATAGTACATACAGTACTGTGCAAAAGTTTTAGGCAGGTGTGGAAAAAATGCTGTAAACAAAGAATGCTTTCAAAAATGGAAGTGTTAATCGTTTATTTTCATCAATCAACAAAATGCAGTGAATGGACAAAAGAGAAATCTAAATCAAATCAATATTTGGTGTGACCACCCTCTGCCTTCAAAACAGCATCAATTCTTCTAGGTACACTTGCACACAGTTTTTGAAGGAACTCGGCTGGTAGGTTGTTCCAAACATCTTGGAGAACTAACCACAGATCTATAATCCTATAATCCTACAAAATAATATAATGACTATAATCCTACAAAATCATATGACAAAATAATATAATGACTATAATCCTACAGAATCCCTGACTTTGTGCAAGTGTACCTATAAGAATTGATGCTGCTTTGAAGGCAAAAGGTAGTAACACCAAATATTGATTTGATTTAGATTTTTCTTTTGTTCGCTCACTTTGCATTTTGGAAATTGATAAAAATAAACAATCATTATTTCTATTTCTGAAAGCATTCTTTGTTTACAGCATTTTTTCACACCTGCCTAAAACTTTTGCACAGTACTGTATATACAAAATATAAAACTATATACACTATATACAGTTAAAACTAATTATATATAAGCACTAAAAATCATATATATATACACAAAAATATATAATAACTAATATATTATATACAAAATATACATTTTTAATTACTACTATATACAATATATATATACAATTAAAAATAATTGAAAAAATCATATATACTACACATATGCTATTTATACAAAATATACAATAAACATTACTACTACATACAATATATACACAGTTAAAAACTAATTATAATATAGCACTAAAATCATATATATACAAAAATATATAATAACCATATATGAACTTTGTGCCATTTTAAATTTACTACTATACACAATATATATATACAGTTAAAAATAATTATATAAATACACACTATAAATGTATATATATATATATATATATATACTGTGTGTATCTATCTATATATATATATATATATATATCTCTCTCTCTCTATATATATATATATATATGTATATACATATATATATATAAATTTATAGTGTGTATTTATATACAAAAACATATATATATAAATATATAATATACATAATATAAAACATATACACACATATATACACGATTTTTAACTTAACATAACATCAAATAACATTTAATCTAGCAAAGTTTCGAAAAATCAATAAGAGCTGACCTGTACGGACGACTGTTCAATATCTACAAACATCTTTAAAATATATGGCAAAATAAAGTCTTGTTTTCTACCCTGTGAAGTCTGAAACTAAAAACAAGGATGTCTAACGGTGGGTGTGTGGAGGAGAGGAGAGCGAGAGACTAAAAGACTAAGAGCAAACCAGCAGACATCTTAGAATCTATTCAGAAATTTACCTTGGCAGGCTTACACTGCCAATAGGAAACTCTGTTGCAGTTTTAATTTGCTCTTTTTATATTGTGTGAAGATATGATTGATTAATTTCAATTTCTGAAGATTTTAAAAAGCTATCAAACAAGCTCAGATGAGAAATCAATTTTCTCGGCCGCGCCCGGGCTTTGTAGCTCACTTCCATTGGAGGGGCTGACCTATCACATGACCCAGCCAGGGATTAGTTCACTAGGCCCATGTTGCAGCTACCTCAATTACAGCCTGCCTCTTGTAATTTACCTTTATAACATCTAATTCCCAGACAGAACTCATATTTAATTCATGAAAGCCTCCACAAGAGTAATTGTAAAATAAATTGCCATAGAAAATATCAATTTGTGACTACAGTTTTTATTAGGTATGCTAGCGGCATTCAGCTCCTAAATCCTGCCTTCATTTGCTGCCTTGTAAACAACGAAGGAAAAAAAGGGGCCAATCGAAAGCGCGCAGCTTCGGCGTGATTCCCAGACAGCAATTGTTTTCGTTGAGGAAAAGCGATCTCAAACACAACGCGGACTCACAATCAAGAGCTCGTCTGACAACAGTCCGCTTTACTTCGAGAGTGGACGTCTTGTTCGTGTTATGGCTAAAATGATTAATTTTCATAGTGCTAGTGACGATCTGATGAGATGTTAATGCTGGCGCTAGAGTTTATTCACTCTGTAATCGTAATATTGCAGTTCAGTCTCCTAAATGGCAGACTTTACCGATACCTACCACAAATTAAGACATTTAATATACCAGGACTTATATAAAATAAACTAATAACTTTACAATTTTGCATTTTCAACCAGTATTTTCATTAATGAAGATAGATAAAAAATAGTAGGGCAAATTACACTAACAACTATATTTTTTTAGATTGTAATATATATATTATATTTTATTTCTTATAGGCAGACTTTTTTCTGTATTTACATAAATATCTGCGTAAGCCTAAAAAAAAAAAAAAAAGATAATATAATAATATAAATAACGCTTTTAATTTAATGTTTTATCTAAGCATTCTTTTCTATAGAATTGTTATTTGAATTCAACTTAATTCTTTATCTAAATTATATATATTATATATATATATATATGTATATTATATATATAATAGACAAAGACAAAATTAACACCCATAACTTTACCATGCTTATTTCAGGCTTATCTTATGGTGTAAATTATCTTAATCTAGCCTCAAAGTTGCAAACCACACACACATTATTTTACAATTATGTCATTAAAGAATAAAGTCCCGCGGTGTCCATATGTGCTTTGAGGTCTGTCTCTCCTCCTAATCAACAAACTGAATCAAGGGTGCATGGAGTAATTTGAGAATATAACACATGGAACAGCTGCTATAAAACAAATTGCAGTTAAATATATATAAATATGGACTGCTTTCTTATTTTTCACAGACCTGCAACTGCAAGAGCTCGTAAAAGAACAGAAACCTGTACATTTTTCACTCACAGCCACATATTGCAAAGCCTGTGAAACATTACAGCAGACTTAAACAACATCTGAAAAATATGGAGAAAAATGGAGAAATTCAGCAAAACCTGACAAAAAAATACCGCGGCTGAGTTCCCCATGAGCGGAAAGCATCCCGATGTATGAATGTTCCCGAATAAAACCCCCTTAACTATGCAGAGGTGCTATACGAGATGCTATCTGCACACCACCCCCGTCTATAATTAGTTGACAGTAAGGTTACTCCGCATTGTTACCATAGCGATGACTTTGGGTGAGTTCTCCTCCAAGCCAACCTCAGCTGTCATCTCTTCACCTAAAAGCTTTGTAATTGCTCTCATTTGCATACTACAATTAAGTGTGTTAGCTCACAGCAAGACAAATCAACCTCTCCTCTCGCGACTGCCGATGGTATTATTATTTTAACGGCATGCGTCGAGGAAAAAAAAAAGATAAAGCGCATATTTTACTTTCTTTACTTTTTCTCTCATATTTCTTCATTTCAGTACAAGTTTGGAATGAAACAGGAAAAAGGACAAGTTGCGCTAATCAAAGTTTCAATAGTTGTACATTTTTAAATGCTGAATTTTGAACTATTCACTTTGAATTATTCGATATAATATACTTTTTAGTCTTAAGATATTTTATGCCCTGTATGGGACATAAAACAGAGAATTGATGCATATTTGATGCACCGACTAAATAAGAAAACATCATTGGTAACCTGTCAAAGATTACGCTTAAATCTGCTAAAATAATATTATAAATCATTTCAGAAATAAACAATAGCTCACATAAAAAGTGTGTGCTTCTGTGGCGTTCTCACAATATGCTCCGAGTTGTGTGGAGATGTGAGGCAGAGTGTCTATGGTAAAGCACAAAAGGCTGAATGACCTCTTAATCATGACAAAGGCGATTCACACACCAAGTCAGATCTACACACTAACCATCAATGACGCCACAGTTGTATTTCCTCTATTGTACTAACAAAGCAAAATCATATACTGTATAATATATTACTTGAAATACTGAAAATAAAAAAGCAACTTTTCACCCACATGAACTTTTCAGCTATAGCAAAATCAGTATCAATATAATATAAATATAAATTTATGCCTGTCCCAGCAAACTTTACTGCAAGCATGTAAAAAACATAGATCTAAAAAACTGGCAAAATGTTTGCAATATAGAGAAATCATTTAAAAGCGATAAAACTGCAGCATCCTCATAGCACTGAGGTTATCTTTCCATAACACAATTTCCTTATTATTCAGTCTGCTGATGTTGGTTACCACATGCTCCAGTTGCATGGAGGAGAGTCAACCCAGAGTGTCTATCGATAAAACACACAAGGCTGAATGACCTCTTGATCATGACAAAAGCAATTTAAGCGAAGTCAGACACATACTATTATGACTTGCTCATGGTTATGTTTGACTTCACCATAAATCAAGGTGTTCTTTTCTGTGACTGCAAAAGTATGTATTGACATGTTTCTTTCACATCTATCTATCTATCTATCTATCTATCTATCTATCTATCTATCTATCTATCTGTACACATACACATACACACACACACACAAAATCTATCTATATAGTATTATGTTGTGACATCATTGATCAAGGCTTAGAGCTAAATAATTAAAGTTACACTGCACTACACACATTTTCTTTCTAGTGTTTCCACAACAAGCTCGACTGTGAGGAAAAATAATCAATGTGTTTCTGTTTGTTCTCCTATTATCATGATCACACAATGTATCGATTGGTGCCATTATTGTAGTATTGATTAACTTTGCTGGTGTTATGATGTATTTCACAGTTTTCAGTTTAATAATGGTAATAATAATAATAATAATAATAATAATACACCTATTTCTTATTATAATCTACTGAGATAATTATGCGTTTAAAAAAATCAGGAGCAGTGAAGCGATGGCTGTTTATAATCAGCTCGTGTGCGGCACTGCTGCAGTAAATAACTTCAGGCTACTTTGAATTATGATTACCTTATAATAAATGCAGTAAAAAAAAAAGAAAAAGAAAAGAAAAGCAGGGTGCAGGCGGCGGCGAAGCCCGCTGGGCTCCCGTCTGTCTCATTGCAGCCTGCAGCAGGGCAGGTGAGGGCAAAGGTGAGCACGGAGGCATGGAGACTTTGGGGGCCAAGGGTCATTCTGCCTCCAGTTCAGGAATTCTGATTGTTGCTGTGCTCCCTATATTATGTGCTGCTCACGCGTTGACCTTAGCATCTTCAACACAACCAGGCGGCCTGAGCTGAGTTCTCGGCGGCTAAATTATTTAGATATAATCGTTGGGCCTTTTAATCAAATTAGAATTCTGCTGGCAAAGTTTTGGGTCAAAGTACTTTTTAAAATATATGCAGGAAAAAGCGTTGAAAACCTGCAGTTTAAAACAATATAAATTATTATTATTATTATTATTATTATTATTATTATTATTATTAGTTAATGTACGTAATATTTTGCAATTATTTAAAATAAATCTTATCCTCTTTGACAGAGAGTATTGTTTTATTAATAATTATTTCAGCAAAAAATAAAGGCAGTCAAAGTTATCTGTATTGATCATTTATCAAATATAACATTGAAAATTGAGTTAAATGCAACACTGCTAAACTTTTGTGTTTCATCCACTAAAATCAGGGCTCATCAGATTCCGAAACTCATTACAAGTATTAACAGCATTTTACTGCGCTTTAAGGACCTTTTCGCATTTTCTTCCATACTTGAATATTTGTCAATTTTAATATTGAACATTTAGAATATATATTTATTGAATATTTACAAAAAGTAAATATAAATACTGTCAAAGAATATCCAGTTCTTATTCAGATCAAACAGAAAAGTTGTTTTTAAAGCTGGTCTCCCAGAAATTCGAGACAAGAAATACGTTAAATGCTAAAGAACATACTATCACAGCATGTGCTATTAATTTAATGTGTCAGGCAGTGCAGGGGGTACTCCTACATTCGTGTGTGTGTGTGTAGCAGAGGGAAATGTGTCAACTTGGTCTGATAGCAGGCCTGGGAGCCTCGGCAGAGTCTTGGAGACCAGCTCCCATGGCGAAGAGGCACAATGCAGTTTGAGCTGGTGATTAAATGGAAAGGTTACAGGTCCCGGGCTGGTCACACTGGTTTTCTTTGCCCTAGACACAGCGGGGTTCTAATGAAGAGCTCTTGAACTGCCAGTCAGACGCGACATGACAGTGTTTCAGGGAGGACGGCCCTCCTTGGCGCTACTAAACACACACACATAGATATATACACACACCCACTCCCGCTATGTATGTATTCCCATGCACACGCATACACACACACACTCATATGCATGCATATATACACAAAACAAGTCATTCTTGCTCAGGCATGTGCACAGGATCACAAGTGCATATTGAGAGAGATGCACACACACACTCCCACACCAAAATGAAGTCGTCAGCGGTACAAAGCAGTATTTCTATACATTTCTGATTGCAATGAGGAACCCGCATATGACTTACGCTAAACCAAAAAAATCAAGAGGACAACAACAAAAAAAAGGAGGAAATCATTTCTTCCAAAATTCCACCCACTTAGCCCTAAACATCACCATTACATTCACAAAGTCACAAAAAGGAAGTGTTTCACTCTATCTGTCCATTTCATCAGATCCCGAAAGGTAGAAGTGACAACATAGATTAACACAAAGTCCCAACAAACAGCTTTTCTACGATGACTCTGAACTTAAAAAACGAATCTTTCCGAAGATCTACACTCTATGGTTCAAAAACGTCACGCTAATAGGGTCCGTTACGGCTTATTTCCTCCTATAGGATGCCACTAAGGAGTCTAGGTGTCTCTAACAGGACAAGCAAGACTTTCTCTCTTCCTGTTCCACCGAGACACCTCCCCCCCCCACCCCCCCACCTCCCTCTCCGCTGCCAAAGACAGACTGGTCAAGCAGAAATGAGGCACGCATCAATTTTCATTTGTATTTCTCCTGCTTGTGACCCCGGCTCTTTTCAGCGCGCCGTAGGAACCGCAAATTACACCCATCATAACTCGCATTCCGACGGGCCCGGGCCCCGCCGCTATCAGAAAATTAACATGCTTATGTATCAGCCGCGGGTTCACGGTGTCACGGCACAATTATACAGTCATGCTACCTGCCTGCCTGACTGGCTGGCTGGCTGGCTAGGGCCCGGGGGCCTGATGCCTAACACACACACACACAAACGGAGAGGGAGCAGAAGAATGTCTGCAGGGCAGCGGTGTCTGTCATAGAGAGCCAGCCCAGATAACTTTGGTTCAGACGGCCACGCTCCATGTAGCACTATCAAACATCACAGGATGCAGCACCAGCGCTCACGGCTAAATAGTGTGTATGTCTGTGTGTGTGTGTGCACGCTTATCGCTCTATTTTGCTGTGTGTTGGCTACGCGGCGCTCTGTGTGCATGCGTGAGAGAAGGAGAGACGAAATTTATAGCCGTTTGGCTGAACTCGAACGCGTACCATTTTACGGCTTGTAAAAACCCGAGTTTAAAAATACACTTTTTTAAACCTCTGCCTGAAAAGTCAACTTTTCATCTGTTATTTTGCCAGTATGGAGACCCTCTCCACATGCATACACACACACTCACACACACACTCACACATGCCTACTTCCTCACCAGTCTCCCACCCAAAAGAAAAGAGAGAGAGTGAGAGAAAGCTTCCGCGCCCGGTACCCTGGTGTGCTCCGAATGTCAAGCCATTAGAGGCTGTGAAATGAGGTGCCACTCATGAGTGATTATGCTGCTGGGCTCGGGAGGGAAAGGAGAACATATAGACCCTCACAGGCTGGTAGCTAGCCTCCGCCTGAGCCCCTCAAATAAAGCTGCTCTGATAGCAGAACACACACACACACACACACACACCTACACCTTCATTTCAGTCAGTGCTGATACAGTATGAGGAAGGCTCTCGCTGACAACTCCACTGTAATCCCTTTCAGAGCGGCTTTAAGTTTAATGGAAAAGTTAAAAAAGGAGTGTCAGTTTGTGTGTGTGTGTGTGTTTGCAAGTACTGAGGATACTATATAGGGTGAGTGTGAGACTTTGGAAAAAGATAAAAGGAAAACAGAGAATATAAGGTGGGCAGATAAAAACACAACAAGCAAATTAAAGGAGGTGGACGTGAAAAGAATGGAGAAGAACTAAAAGGAAGAGGACACCAAGAATGGAGGATAATGACAAAGCGATAAAAAAGTTTAAAATTCAACAGCCTGACTACCTACTGTGAAGTTCTGATCATACTGTCAATGATATTGATAATGGCAGTAATTATTAAGTCTGCTAATAAGCTCCTTACTTTTCAGGAGATTTAATGTTTTTTTATTGTAATTTTCCATGAAGAATTCCCAAATCCCCCACATCTAAGACCACCCAATCTCTACAAAATCATGCATCAATCTCTCAACGGTCCTATACATCACAGTTCCAAGACATCTCAATCAGCAACCCAAACACACCATGTTCCGTGTCCTCTCCTAGCCCTCAAAGGGAATACATAAACCACCCCCCCCCCCCCCCCCACACACACACACACACATACACACACCACCGACACTCGATTGGGTATTGCAGTCGCCGTACCATATTGCGGCCTGCCATCGTGGATCCAATCTACGGAATCAGTTCGCCGGGCGGCGCGGTTATTACTCGGATCGGGTGCTATGAACTTGGTGTGACTTACAACGCAATTTGCAGCCGGTGCTCTAACGCGCTCATCTCCTCTCTCCCCTCTGCTCTGGCTCCCCTGACAAAGTCAATAGGGGGCATCCCTCATCTGTCCAAAAGACAAACAGCGGAATACTAATTAGATTTATATTTGTCGGCGCCGTCTTTGTCCTCCGAGTTTGTAACTAGCAGGCAGTCGCGGCTCCGGGAGCGGGCTTTCCCCGACACGTCGGGTCGCTGCCACATCCGACGCTGCCGGCTGCTCCGGCCTCTGCAGAAATTAACACGTGAGGAATCGAGGCGGGAGCGGGCGCCGCGTAGCAGCAGGGCCCGCCGAGGCGGGTGTGTCGCGGCAGCATGCGCCGTGACACCTCCGGTGCCGAGGAGGAGGGAGGGGGTGACCCTGCGCCGACTGCCTAACCCAGAGGGGAGGCGGCAGGAATCGCTGTGTGCAGTTCTGCGCAATCTGGGGGCCAGATGGCTGCAGGCTTTGGGCAGGTAATAGGGGCTGTGAGCCTGGGAGACGGAGAGGCAGAGGGCGCAAAACTTACCCCCACCCCACGCCACCCCAATTCGGCCGAATACCCGCCCGTGACCCTGGTACCGGCCGGGGCCACGGATGGGCCACTGAGTCATTCACTGGGTTTCCGTCCTTCCTTTCCCTCTCTCTCTTTCTTTCTCTCTGTCACCTTCTCTTTCAGTTTACAACGAGAGCAACAATCTGCTCACACCTTCCTAGTTAATAGTAGTCATATATATATGATATGATTATCTCAGGTGTAGTATCGCATCAGGTCACATATAGATCATATTTACCTCCACAGCACCTATTAATGAATAATCAACGATTCTAGCGGCAGTGTCCCCCTCATATCTAGCTCTGAGCAACCGCACTCCAATTTTCATTCCTGTCCCGCTAGTCTATGTACGGTTAATTGAAATTCCTGTGGCAAAAATCAGCAAACGCTGAGTGCTGATCCTGACCAAGCAGTGCAAAAAGGAAGTAAATATGCAAAATGAAACCTCACTCTCATCAGCTTTTCTGGCCTAAAACCCCATTTTCACAAAAGCAGCGAACCGTGTCATGCTTTCTAACAGAACGTGACGCCCGCGGTTGGCTTTAATGCGACAGTGTGTACATGTGTATCTGCCTGTTGGTACTTCCCGTCGCCACCGGGGCTTTAATGGCGGCGACTAACATGGGAGTTGTGTGGTGGGGCGCGTGTGCGTGGGGGGATGGACCCCAGCTCGTCGTGCCCGGCGAGGTGAGACTGGCGCCTCCCCTCCGCTCGGCCGCCACCCCTCTCGCTCGCCGCATTATCTGCGGAGTGGCAGCAGGCAGAGTGAGAGACTGCCCCCAGAGATGACACCTGTCACAGAGAGGAGCGGCGCTAATCTGCAAGCCTCATTTTGTCTGAACTCTCCGTCACCTCGCTGTCAAATCCTCATCTTCTCAGTCACTGCCAGAGTCCCTCCCCTCGGCTGCTCTCTATTGCTCCGTCCGCCGCCCCCCCACCACCTCGACCAACACCCAGGCTGCTGCCACTCTGACCAACAGCCCCTTCTCTCTCACACATACACACCAGACGAAACGAGCGAGCACACATGTACACACACCGTGCTGTCACACACGCGCGCTGGCGTCCACATATTGCAGGTATCAGGACAGATTTCATATTCCATTTGACATTTTTTTTTCCCTTTCCATCCCGCACACAGACGGTACGATGGTGATGGGGTCAGAACTATGGCTTGTCACTCACAATAAGCAAGCATCACTGGGCAGAATTGTGATTTCGCTCACCGCAGGCACAACACACACCAACATCACTACACATTCTACATACACCCGTCATTTAAGCCTGATAGCATTAAATAGTTAATATGCTAATGGCTCTAGACCATTACACCGCATTCATGAAGGGGGGATGGACCGGTATTGTTGATAAAGTTCTATGGTGCTGTCCGCAGGAGAAATCCCAAGACGAGCGGCCGAAAAGTCATCGAACAAAATGGCAGAAAACTAACGAACAGACGAAATCACAGACGGGACATTTGTTTTCCCTAAATGGCACTGTGAAAGACGAGAGAGAGAGAGGTACAGCTAAAAGCTCGCACGGGGCTGAGAGAAAGCGCCATTCAGGGCGGCGCCGGCCAATGTGTGTTTGTATTAAACATAGTGAATGACCGTGGACTGAAGCCCTGGTCTCAGTGGAACCACCCTCTCCACCCCCTGCTCAAATATCTGTTTTGTCCCTTTTCGGCCCGGCCTGTATTGTAATTATAATATAATTCATTATGTCTCTCCAGCACATGGCACAAAAGCCGAGTCCTCCCCCCAAAGTCTCTCGACGCTGTTCAGGCTGACCCAACACGTCCTGTCTCGCCCTATAGCGCCAGCTTCTCAGACTGAAAACCCGGCCTGAATAACGTCTTCCCTCCCCGCCTTGATTAAGATATCAAGTCTCCAGTTTGACAGCTGGGCGTCCGGGCTACACGGCGGAGTTTTCCGGAGACTTGAACGTTACCGTGTAATCAAAGTGACCATAAAGCAGCATAAGCCATAAAAGAGATGACCAAGAAAAAAGAAAGAAAGAAAGAAAGAGAGCGAAAGGTAGTGCAGAATAAATTAAACTAGTATTAAAATAGTACCTTATGCTAATTTTTTTTCTCTCATCACCTAATATATAAGAAAACGCCAACAAAGAAAATGTTTGTTATTTTCTTCAATAAAATTGCTTATGGATCATTAATTTTGGCCAAACTTATTGAGGCCGTGTTTCTGAATGCGGAATAATACAGTGGGAGATAAAAAAAAATATGTTGCATCACCTCAAGGTCCAGTGTGGGCTCCAGCCAATACGCTAAAATGTCTCCATTAAGAGGAATTATCTTTTCGAGACACATTTTGTGTGACGGTGTCCCAAAATGACTATTTCTTTAGGAATTTGCTGGGCTTAATTAAATCTTTTTGGCGAAAAAATGGGATGGTGCATCTTTGACAATGGGAAGGCTGTTCCCCATTGAACGTAATGGCTCAGGGGTTAAATTGAAGGTTGTGTGAATTCGGAGGAGAGCAGCCTTTGCTGTACCAGGGAGGGCCACATTCATATTCAAATAAAGGCAAACATACGTAGTCCATCGCAAAAAAAAAAACAGAACAAAAAAAAAAAAATACATATATGTTACAGGGGGAGAAGAAAATACCACAAGAGAGCAAAAAAGGTACCCGAAGAACAAGGCCATGTAAATAAAGGCGTACTGGCTTCAGTTTAGTATTTCATCTACAGCTAAAAATGAGAGCACAGGGTTAAATCAAAAGTACACTTTCCAATTAAAAACAAAACTGTAAAAAAAAAACAAAAAAAATTCATTCCCTCCCATTATGATGTTCTTTTTAGCAACCTTGAACTGGACTGACATTTTGTTTTATTTTTTTGCTGGTCTGCTAACTGTACAAGCTACAAGGATGTTATCATGTCCTCTACTTTCAGCCAAAAAAAAAAAAATCATAGGAATACTGATTTCTCAAGTTTTAAGAAAAGCTACGACCACCCAACCATATTACGCATGATCGTACATTACCTCCTGCTTCTAGTCTTCATCTGTCACACTGTTCCTAAAAAGTCAAAATAAATCCTAAATCCTAAATAAACCCTTGAAACCTGAGTGGGAAATAAATCCTAAATGTCGAAACCTGAGTGGGACACACCATCCCAAAAATGATCAAAGCAAGAACACAGATTCTACCACACAGTGCATTAGTACATAAGCACATATATACAATAAGCACAACATGCCAGACATATACACAATTACGCGTTCCAAATACTGCCACGCGGTCTGAACACATCACAAACGTGGGACACAACTTGCTTAGCTTTGCAATATTTGGGAGGAGAGCGGGTCACATACGTAGTCTTCTCTCCCAACCTCGACTCTCAACTGTGCCTTCCCAATTAGCACCTGGCCCTCCAATTGCTGTCAGGGCACTGGAGCGGCCTCCCCTGGCACCAACTCGCCGTCTCTGCCCCCACCCCACTGTCTGTGCCGGCCGGGCTAAACCGTTGTTCCTCACCCCGCGCGCAAACCCGCCGCGCCTCGGCTTAAGCCCGTGCGGTTTTGCGAGATACGTCCGCCCGTACAAATGAAGGTTGGCCGGGGTTAAAATTTCAAATGCATCGGGGGCCAGTGTCGGCTATTGTGTCAGCCACTCTTTTAATAATAATTAAACTCTTGGATGAATAAATTCCCCGTCAGAAAGACACCCACCACCGCCACCACCGCCTTCATCCTAATTCAGCTCCGAATGAGCACCTGATAAGAGAATCAGTTTAATGGCCACCTGGGTGCGGGCGCGTATCACGCTAGGTAAGACCTTAATAATTGTAATAAGTTGCTGGAGCTTAGTCAAAGGGCCTTTTGTGTTCCAGAGTTGGTGTGTTCAATTGAATCTGGTCAATTTCCATAAATACAATAATAGTGGATTTCATCAATAAAAAGTCCTGCTGAAATGATAGAGGGCTCCACTTTTGTGTCAGCTTCCATCGCAGATTACACGATTAATTGATAGTGACCGTCTGATGAGGCACTTGCACACCGTTAGCTCAGACTTTGTCCATTTAAAACAACCGATCTTCCTCCATTACGTTTGGCTTAAGGTATTATTATGTTATGCTCAAGAGTATAAATATTGTTATTAGCACGGGCTAAAGCTATTTTCGCTTTCAAGATAGTGAATTAAAAAAACGAATCTAATACAAAAAAAGAACATTAACACATATGATAATATATACTATATATAATCACATCCACCAGAGTGAAGCCCAACAAAGTAAAGCTGAGCCTGGGGTGAATCAAGCAAATTCTACAGTAATATAATCAGATTTACATGTTACAATGTTAGAAGACTGTCATAAGTAAGAACAAATTTCCTCTTGAGCATATCAGAAAATATCTGTAGTGACAGTGACAAATTAGAAAGAGTATTTGTAAGTGAAGTTACACAACAAATTATGACAATATGCCAGCAATCTACTTTGAAATATGTCTATTTATCCACATGGATTCACTCACTGACCAACACAAAACCAATTTTTAAAAGCCAATATCTTCCCCAATATTTTTCTTTTTCTGTGGTAAGCACACTATGTAGAATTTGTTCTTGATTAATTATACATCTGACACATAGCTCCAGTGTGAGAGGTGAAATCATTCTCCTGCTTTTATATATTTGTAATGCCACATCATAGATAAATTATGGTTACTACACAAGAACACCAAACACTTTCTGCTGTAAAAAAAAAAAAAAGTTGCCAACAGAGGCCATTTACAACGTATGCAAATCTACATCAATTATTTATTTCATCCACTTTGAAGCAGTTCTCCGTTTTAATGCTTATTTATGTCAAATGGCAAGTAGACAACGCAGTCGATGTGAAACATAACATTCATTTGCAAAAGATTACTACTTGCTACATAAATCTAACATTATGCCAGTCAAACAAGAATACGGTAAAATAATTTGGTCTGAGTTCGTGTAATAAAAGAATGTATATCTGAATAAAACTGATTTAAAACATGACGACGTGAAGTGCTGCAATACTGCAAAAATGAGAGTCAAACATAAGGTCTATCAGCTAATATGCAGTAAAGCAATTAACACTGCTTCCTTATTCACGACATTTTTATTTTTGCCATAAAAAAATGCAGTAGTGCCATGGTAGTTTAGTTGAAGTTCTAGAAAACTTTGAACTGAAGGAACCTTTGAAAACCAAAGTGCTCTTTTTCTCATCCAGAATGAATAAACTGTTTCATCATTCAAAGTAAAAATTATGGATGTATCTTAATGAAGACTGAAAAAAATCTATATTGCAAAGACTATTTATTTATTCTTTATTTACTTATTTAACCGAGATCAACTTTACACTCGAGGATTTTACACAACAAACTGTAGCTATGAGTATTACTTTAAGAAAACAGCACTTGATGCCTGTAATAAAGTTCATGTCTACAGACATTCACAGGGTTAGATTATAGAAGTGAGTGAAGTTCGCATCTGAACGTGATTGACGTCTTAAGTGGAATAAGCAATTTAGTGAGCAGTCTATTATTGATTAACTTGTTTGACTAGCTTTTAAAAGTTTTGATTCTTGTGAGCTAAAAAAAAAAAACAAAACCTGGAAAATGTTGTCAGAGTTATATAAAGGGACCACTTTGATCAAAAGTTAACGAAAGAAAGGAGAAAGCATTATGGCAGGACAAATCTACTTAAGGAATACAATTTACACTTTAAATGTACATAATGTCATGTTTATATTATTCATCCCCTCACTTGGCAACATAAGTGCACGTTAAATAAATCTAACATACTATTACGGACATAGCCAGACGCATCTCCGATCACAGGAGTCACAGAGAAAATCCCCTCGCTTGTTAAGTGACCCAAAGCCATGTGTTTTGGCTGGGCCAATCAGCCTGTGGCTACAGTGAGGCGCCTCTATGGGCCTGATTGACAGGAACACATAGTGAGCTATTAGGTAAAATAAAAATAGAAGCTAATCTCACAATTGTCAGTTTCCAGCTGATGTCTGTTTACAGAACAATGGCGTTCCACTTCTCCTCCTCCTCCTCCTCCTCGCCCGTTAACACAGGCGAACTGCCGCCTCACACCTGTAACATGAGCGAACACAGGCCACACGCTGGCATGCGTTCTCACGCGCCGCACGACGCGCCGGCCGAATAAAGCCATCACTTACTTATTAGGGAATGGGCTTGGCACAGTGTGACAGTCTTAAAGCATGGCTCACTATTCAACATTCCCACAAACGGTGCAGGGGAACTTAAAGCAGCACGCAAGCCCCACGATCCGCCGTTTGAGAGGTTTTTGGTCGTTCTAATAAAATGACAAGCCAAACCATGAAGTGGGGGAAAAAAATTTGGGAACAAAAAAAAGAAACATTTTTGGCTCTTACAAGATAAATGCCATATACGGTTCTGCCTCATTATAAAATTAATGTGAACGTAGGATTTATTCGTCTAAAAAAAGGACGTCGGGTTTTTATTGATTTTAAGGAGTCACGCGCATTAATTATCAAGTACGTTAGTTATGAAATACATTAGCCGGCCTCGTAACACATGTCAGACGCTCAAAGAGAGTAAACTTCAGTTCGGAGGGATAAAAGAAATAAAGAAATTGGTGCCAGACATGATTCTCGAAGTGGCCAAGTGTGAAATTGGTGGGAACTCGCAGAAAACTTTTGGGCTGATAAAGATGGAGATGGGGTTTAGAACGTCTTCATATTTTCCTACAGCAACCGATGCCAAAGCACAGAACTAAGCGAGTGAATCTTGTCCTAATTCTGTCACTTTGATACCAGACCACCAAGTTATAAATAATGTATTAAAGGATTTACAACGCTTACAAAGAGGCCCGCTACTCAACTGTCAAAGGGGTGTAGGGGGGGTTTACCACTGCATGAATCCCAGTCACAAAAAATAAAGTTAACTCTTCCGCAACCAATGCTAACCTACAACCAGCCTCCGTCTTTCCTCAACGCTCCCAACAAAGATCTGTTTTTGAAAAGTCTTCGGTTTCTCCTTCATTTTTTTCCCTTACGGTCTAAGATAGCTTATTTTTCCGCCGAAAAGGTGTTTGAGGCCTGCTGGGACCACTTAAAAGTTTATGCAGAGCACTGGCCAAGTAACACAAAAAAAGCCTTGAAGTATACACACATAGCTCCCTTTCTCAGAGCCTCTCAGGCCGGGCCAAGGGGAGTGTTGTTGGTTTATGAGAGGGAAAATAGCTGGAGCTTTCTGCAAAAGTGAAGCGGGATTAAGGCCTTTGTGTGACCCACAATGGTGAGGGGAATTAGCAATAGTTGTAGGCACTTAGAGGGGCTCTCACGCTGAAGCTTATCCCAGATTTTGCACAATAATCATTTGAATATCAACAGTGTTTTGCAACTACAGCGCTAATGTATAAACTTCTCTCTTTTTTTGGGCTAGCCCAAATCCCCCAGCTGATAGCGCGAAGAAATTCGCTGCAAACTTTTGCCCAGGTTCTTGAAGGATGTTTGGGGTGGGATAAAAACTTTGTTGCAGTCATATCCCAAAATAGTTCCCTTCAACCACAAACCAGCGTATGCTTCATTCACACTTTTTATTCACGCAGTACTTAGTTAAAAATTCGCTCTAAGTTCTTCGCCTCTCTCAGCAAAACGCCAGCCATTTGCAACTCCAGGCCACCAAACTTTAGGCAGCTTTTCTGCGGCTTTCCTGAAGCAGCTTCTTGTCAGGATATAGATAATAAATCATTGGACCGCAGCGTCGCGGAAGCAGCGGTGGGCCATGGTATGGAAGCTGCTGGCATCTGCTTATCTGCCTCATTAGACTGTCTTTTGCTGGGGCTGAGAGGGAGGCGGCCACTGCTGCTAGCAGGGATCTCACAGAGGGGAGCAATCCCGCAACTCCTGCTTCCCTACAATCTCACACCGACAAGCCCGGAGGAGTGTGACGCCCCTCAGCATTTCCCTCCTTCCCTCCAAAGAGTGAGAGAGAGAGAGACACAGAGAGAGAGAGAGAGAGAGAGAGAGGGAGAACTGAGTGAGAGGCCAAAGAAAGAGAAAGAGAGAGAGAGAGAGAAAACAGTATTGTCCATATCACAAAACATTGAGTGAGATCAGCGGACTTGTCAAGAGGCCTTGGCTTGAATATGAATGATGAGAGGAGAGCAGGGTGGTCCGGGCGACTCGGGCGGAGGCGGGCGAGAGAATGAGCCCAACTGTCCCTGCCAGGCTCACAGCAGGCAAATCAAACACAGGCGAGACACCTCTGCTCGACTCTCCGATGACAAAATGTGAGAGGAATGCAGCGTTTCGCACACAAGAAGGAAACAAGGGAGCATTCACGAGGGGCGATATTATCACTAAAATAAAAGGA
>JAVGVS010000300.1:518440-543736 GCA_032718565.1 Distichodus sexfasciatus | reverse complement strand
ATATATAAATATTTTTGATTAATTTAATACAGATTTTATTATTTTTATTGACATTACTTTTCAATAAAGCTCATTTTGTTTCTGATTCATGAGGCCCACTGACCGTTATGTACTATAACTTTATGTTGCAGAAATGTTGCGCAACAAAGTCCATAATGCAGCTTACATTAAGACATGTTTTACTAAGTAACCGACACAATGTCTTTGAACATAAATAAAACAGGCCCGCATCTCTCTCTCTCTCCCTCTCTCTCTCTCTCTCTCTCTCTCAGCGTCCGGCTGCCGGGCAACATCAGCATCCTCTCCATCCACTGACTTAATGCCTAGTTTTTAAATAGCAGGCCTCCGAACGGAGATACAGGAGAAACGAAGGAGGGATGCTTTCTTACGGACCGCCGTGGTTTTTGCCAGAGAATAAAGGAAGAGGCCGTCGTCGTGGCGCATTAACATCTCTTCCCTTTTCAGAGCCATCGCTTCCTCGCACCGCCAACAACTTGCTCTTTTGTTACCCTCACTCACTTTGAGTGCACGTAATGGCTCAAATGGGTAATGGAGAGGCGGGGAAGGCAAAAAAATAAAATAAAATATCAAAAAAGCAAACAACAAAAGGAGCGGGGGAAGAATAAGGGGCTCGCGCCACACGCCACTCCACTCCACTCCACTCCTTTCTGCCCGAATGCCTGCCCTGGCCCGGGCAAAAGGGGGGCACCGGTTAGGAGGGCGTCCGCTTCTCTTTTTTCATTTTTCTTTTTTTTTTTTGCCGTGAAGCCATGCAGCACTAAACTCCACTGTCCGTGCCCAATCAGGGCTGCGTTTTTCGTTTTTTCCTTCTAGCCACCGGGGCTCCGGCTTCCCCTGCCTCCTCCTCGCTCTCGACTACACTGGAAAGCCTTTGTACTAATTGCTAGATTGTACCAGATTTTCTAGTTCACTTCCACCCTATAATTGAGCCACAATGATGGGCAAGGAAGGGGAAAACTTTCGACTTCAGTGCACAGGGCAAGGCCACAGAGCAGAGATGACTCCAGGAAGAGAGAAAAAGAGAGGGAGGGAGGGAGGGAGGGAGAATGGTGGGGGGTATAGAGAGAGAGAGAGAGAAAGAAGAGAGAGATTCGACTGCGTTTACTGACCATTGATGGAAGCAAACAACCCCCTTATGCTGGAAAAAATAGGTATCGGCAAAATGATCCCGCAGGAGGTAAAGTTCTTTTCTTTTCTTTTCTAAAAAGTGCACTAAAAAAGTGAGACACTGAATGAGAGTTTGTATATTTTGCTAAAAACTGAAACTATAAGTAATTTATGTCAACATGGATAAACATACATGTAAATACTATTCCTGAACAAAAACACAAGAAAGTTTACATATAAAACTCTGTCTCGTTTCATATATTTATATTTATGCAGTATATACTATATATTCCTAGCAGAATGTATAGTGAAAAATACAATGGTCAGACATAGCATTCAAATTTAAGTGGCTATTGGTCATTGTGAACACAGCACAGCACACAGTGCACCACATAGATATGGATACGTCTATAAAGACAAGTTTATATTTTAATAACCAAATAAAATGGCAAAAATGGATGATGTTACGGTTTCAATAAGGTTTAAGTTTAAATGTAAAGTTGTATACATGTGTATATATAAAAATACATGTAAAACAAACAAACACACACACACACACACACACACACTACACCTACATACATTACACGCTGCAAAAATTTACTCCACCCCACATTTCCTTATATATTGTGCTAGGAATATGAAACAAAAAATACAGTGATTTATAAATGAAGATGTGAGAACGTACATGTATATACCGTTTCTTAAGACTACATTAACTGTATATATAACACAACATACTGTATATATATATAAGCTATGTGCTGTGTAATTGACCTCTTGACCTCGTATAAAAACAAGTTTGTGTGTGTGTGTGAGAGAGCAGGGGGAGATGAGGAAGGAGGGGAGATGACGGAGGGGGGGTTTCAGGTTGAAAATGCGGTTCCTCCTGGTTGCCGTGGCTTCAGTCCCCGTGCCGTCTGGAGTGCAGCCTCTGGGGTGCAGAATTCCCCCAGCGCCACCCAGCACGGCCAAGACTCTCAAAATCCAACTCTCACAATCCTCCAGACACTCAGCACGACACTCCGACTGCCTAAATAATACAAAATCCTAATCAGCATCACACCGGCCAGACCGGTCACCCCAACATTCCAAACACCAGGGTCAGACAACGCATTTAAGTGAATTTAATTGAGTGCTTATTTGTCATTGTGAACACACCACACAGTGCACCATACACCAAATGTGACCTCTGCATTTGACCAATCCGTGATGGAGCAGTGGGCGGCTTTTTGGACGTGTCCCGGGGAGCAGTACTTGGGGACGTACCTTGCTCATGAGTACCTCAGTGGCACCTTGACCAGTCCGGGATAGGAATTGGTGAGCTTCCAATCATGAGGCCAACTCGCTAACCGTTAAATTACCAAGTGTCCTGTGTACTTATAGAATGTGTGTGTTTGAGGGGGGTAGAGATGAAAACGGATGATGGGGTGTGAGGTGGGTTCGGGTTCAAACTGAGGTTTCTGGTTGCCGTGGCTTCAGACAGAAAACTCCCGCCCCATTTGTTTCTTTTTTTCCACTTGTCGTCGATCAGCAGCATGTCTCAAAATCCAACGTCAAACATTCCAACCAGCAAACCCTCATCGCCACCCCTCTCTCTCTTTTTTTCCCTCCTCACTCACTCGCTCTCTCGCTACGCTACGCTATGCTATGCCAGCCGGCCGCGGAGAAGAGGGCACGCGCGCAGAGACAAAACAAATTGGCGGCTTTCTTTTAATTAGCGCATGCATTTCTGACAAGAGACGTAATTCGCCTTCGTCCGTGAAGCGAGCACCTGCCACATCAAAGCCCCATCCAGGTACCAGCATCGGGCCGTGTGTTTCCAGGTGCCCGGTCCTACACACACACACACACCAGCACACACTACAGAGTGAGAGAGCACGCGTTTAAAAGCTGCAAATATGAAGCTTCTCTTCGCTCACTGTTGGGACTCACTATGACACGAAGGAACCAATAACAACCTGCATAGTCCTCAGAGGACGACCACACACACACAAACACACCCACACACACTTCCAGGACAGGTAGCACCTGCGCCCACGCCTTTACACAAAGTCGCCCAACAAAGTAGGCCAAAGAAAACAGACGAGCATCGCTTCTTAAAATCAGCATCACAGCTTACCTTCAGCGTAATTTAGCTTCTGTCCGCTCTTTGTCCAGCAAGGCCCCAAACCTGAAGACGTCAGGCCCGTTTGGAAAAAAAGGCAAAAAAAAACGCACTGCTTAGAGACGCAGAGCCGAGATCCGGCTGGTCCTTTCCTCTCGCCCGAGTTCTGGCTGAGTGTAAGGCGAGCGAGGAATGCACCGGCTATAGACTTTTTGTCCAAGCTGTAGGTCTTTTTTTTTTTAGTGAGGCAAGATTAGTTCATACAAGACTCAACAATACAGCAGTGAAACCCATTGTTGATATTCAACATTTTTCACATAGCGGAACAGAATAGACAATACGGTAGCTAGGAAACCATGGACCGGATTACAACCTGATCGTATCGCGTCCCTTTCGCCAGCCTGTAATCCGTTTCATTCAGAAAAAAGGGACAGGAAAACGCTAAATCAATATGTGATGGCAGGAGTTGGGGAGGGGGGCAGGAGGTGTTCACGTCAGAACACACAATAAACATCCCCCAACTCCATTTATCTGACTCTTCCCGGGCGGGTGGAGGGGGATCAGGGCTGGCGAGGGTGAGGGTCTTCCAGAACCAACTCATAACTGTCCAGCTTTTAGACGTCAAACTGGTTCAGAACGAACCCCGAACATTTTCGGGCTAAAATGGTGACGTAAGGTCAGGAAAACCTGCACTGTAACATTACAAGGGATGAAAACTCGTTCAGTCATTCATTCGTTACCCGAAACCGCTTAATCCCAACTGGGGTCGTGAGGGGACCGGAGCCTCCCCGAAACTCACGGGGGCGAGGCGGGGAACAACCTTGGGCAGGCGCCAACACACCGCAGGGCACACACACACACACACACTCTCACAATCACACTCACACCCCACGGGGCCAATTTAGAGTTGCCAATTAACCGATAGTGCATGCTTTTGGACTGTGGGTGGAGACCGGAGCACCCGGAGGAAACCCCCGCGAGCATGCTCCACACTCCACACAACTCCACACAAAAAGACCACACGAACTTCTCGCTGTGAGGCGCCAGCGCCAACCACTGCGCCACCGTGCCGCCCCGGAATGAAAACTTTGCAATAAAATATTAACTCAAAATATTTGCAATGGAGCTTTACTTTTACACTTCAATTACAGCATAAAAACATAATTTTGCACCCTTATAAGTGAAGAGAATCTTTTTTGACGCATCCTCACAAAACGAGTAAACACGTCTCCACATCCTCAAAAATCAGTAAACACCCAGCCTGGTCTTACCGAATCAGCAACCTGCTCAATCCAGCTCCGGCTCCACCGACTCCGGTGACTCCGGCTCCCGGGTTTTCCTTCCTCCTCCTCCTCCTCCTCCTCTTCTTCTTCTCCCGACTCGGTTAGGTATCCGGGAGCGAGTGGACGGTTCGAGCCCCCTTTGCTTTTCATCACTTCTCCAATTGACCAATTGACAACTGATTGATGGTTATCTTTCCACACCTACAAAAGGCAGAAATTACCATCACTAAAGCCACTTACAGTAGGGGAAAGAAGGAGGTGAAAAAAGAACCTCAAGAGTAAATTACATGTTGCTAAATTTCCCCTTCACTCAGACCCCCGTACAATGGCAGCCAAACGTTGCGGTGGTGGTGGTGGGGTGGTGGGGGATTTGGTGGGGGGAGTGAGGGGGAAGAAAGGGGGGAGGTTAAAAAAAACTTTCCTTTTTGTCACTCCTGAGGCACTGTAGATTTGGCCTTCGCTGCCAAGTGCATCGAGAACTTGACAGCTTCTTTACAGAGGCAGCTACAAAAGGCCCTCAGTGAGGGATGGTGCTGGGCAGGACTGCCATTCTCGGCAAAAAGAACCATTATTTGCATTGAAAACAGAAGCGCTTGTGAAAAACAGATAAGGCCAATGTGAATGCAGGCTGGGACACTCCAAGCAAGCGCGAGGGAGGCGGGGGTTTGAGGGAAGAGACTCTTAGTGGCCAAGCCCTGAAAATAATTGCAATTTACTCCCAATAAACAATGTGGCCGAGCTGCTGGTTAAGCGCTTTCTACTGAGAATCCCTGTATCATGTGTTTATTTGGTTATTAAAATTGAAACCAAAATCCAAAAATGTTAAAAAAAGGGGGAAATTTTATATTAAAAGTAATGTGAATAAATGTAATTTTTAAAAATGTCAAAACACAATTAGCTTTTGCAAGTAGAGAGTGTTTCTACTGGGACAATTTATGTATCATTTGAGTTTTCGAAATTAAAACCAAAAACTGAAAATTTAAAAATGGGAAATGTGAAGTTAAAAGTAATGTGAAATCTGTTTTTTAATAATGGATTGTCTAAACATAATAAGATTTTAATGACATTTTGGAGATAAAATGTGTCTTGATTTTCAGCTTGTTAGATTTGCTGCTGTATATCATTTGTTCACTTGTTTTTAAAATTAAAATCCTTTTTTTTAAAGCTAGGAAACATGATGTTGATTTTTTTGCAATGTCTAATCTAAACAATGTTTTATTGAAAATTTGGCAGTAGAAAGTGTTTTGATTTTCAACTTGTCAACTAGACATTTGATCATTTGTTTTCAAAAATATATTTTTTCCCCAATATTTCTTTCCAAAACAGAAAATTTTTAAGTTGTTTTCTGATTTCTCATTTTGTACTTTTTAAGTTACCCTCAAAAGTGTAGGTTCTGTCCGTTTGGCCTTTCACATGCTGTTTGAAAAATTACACAAATCACGTGTAGCACTTTAGTAATTTCGTGTTAATGTTTAATAAAATTGTGTTGGAAAAAGTCAGATCTTTTACACATAGTTATGTGTAGTTTTAAAATGTACACAACATGCACATTTGTTCACCCAACTCCATCTCGCAGCTACCACGGGTGCACTGTGATGCAATAAGCATGCGCTGTGTGGACACGATAGCCAATCAGATGCCACTTCTGGCAATTCTAAATTCCATCTTTGTAAAGATTTTTTGTAACAATGTAGCTTTTGACATCATCCTGCAACAAAAACGTTACTGTAAAAGCTACAGAGTTTTGAAAGTAACCACCACTGAAAAGCTACTGAAGAAATTAGAAAGTTAGTAACGTCAGTAAAATTTTGGTTAGCCAAAACTGTCCATAACCTGGGTCCACTGGTGACCCTTCACATGTACGTGACACCTGCCTCTATTGCTACAACAACAAAAGAACAAACGTGTCAGTCAGCAGGACCTCACCCTATGAAACCAGTTGACGCTTCTCCATTTTTCACATTGTCTCTCTTCTTTTTTAACATTTTCTTTTCGGGCCCAGTCGCCTGAAAGCCCTGAGAAAATAAAAATCGAGGTGGGGAGGGGACAGGAGATGCGGCAAAAAAAAAGGTTGCCCAAAGCACTCAGCTGCCAAAGAGGAGGAGCACTTTCTATGGGACGAGAGGAACAATCCTTTCACCTCCCAAAAAGAAAGGCTTTTTTTAAGGTTCAGGCAGATGGGACCCAATCAAGAAGACAGCAGCAACTTTGGAGGAGAGGCTCACCAAATAGTTGGGAAGAAACACTAGGGTTAGTTAGGGTTACTAACTTAACTTCTGTTTCCAGTGTAGCTTTTCCATTAACTTTTTGTACAGGTAGTGATGTAGTGTGGCATGTTGGAAGGTTGGAACTTTCACATGTTAGAATTTCATGACCATCGTTGCCATCTGTAAATTCAAAATGACAAGCTTGAATGTTTTTCTCTGTTGTAGGTCGCTTTGGATAAAAGCATCTGCCAAGTGTAACGTAATGTAAAAACCTGGTGTAGTTTGTAGCGTAACGGTTAGTGTGGTCGCCAGGTCGAGTCCCAGATCCGTAAAGGTGCCACTGAAGTTTTCGTGAGCAAGGTACCGTTCCCCTGCAATGCTCCTGAGGTGCTGCCAAAAAGAGATGCCCACTGCTCCCTTCATTGTGGTGCATTGTGTGCTGTGCTGTGTTCACAATGACAAATAATCACTCACTTAAATTTAATTCATTTAAAAAAACACTCATCACATGTTCTAAACGAGGAATGACACACTGTGACAATGAAACACTCTCAGAGAAGAGGAAAATAAGTCTTTATGAAGTATTTGCAGATAAAAACTCATCCGACAGCGGTTAACAAAAGTGCTAGTGAGGACGCGATGGCCCCCGTGTGATGATATTAAAGTGAATAATGAGTTTCCCACTTCCCTCTTTGATTTGTTTCGTGGGTGCTGATGGGAGATGAGATGTTTCTCCCATGTTTTATTAATGGATCTCAGTGGGGAGCTCAAATGAATATCAACAAACGGATAAGAGCGCGGGGAACGCCGCCTCTCGCCTCCACGCCGGGAAGCCGCCAGCTTTAATTGTTCATTCATCTGCCGAATACGTAAATAGGTGCAGCAGTATTTTGCCCCGCTAATCACCCTATTTTTAGACCCAAATTGCCACCTCACGTTTCCATGGAGATCTTACAGGGTGTCTTTGATTCCATGGAGGTTTACCTGCAGCATCGTATCACACACTCACAAGGACTTGTAATGTAATAATAATAATAATAATAATAATAATAATAATAATAATAATAATATTTGGATTGCATGAAATGATTTATCACATCCTACCACCACCACCGTTACTACTAATACTACTGTTGTGTGTTTACATGTTTACTTGTTTGTTTTTGTTTGTATGTTTGACTCTATGCATGTGTGTGTGTGTGTGTTTATGCATATATTTTTGCATGCATATGGGAATTGCTGCATGTAATGTTTGTGCATGTGTGTGTGTCTGTGTGCGCATGGATGGGCCTATACAGTCTACATGTGAGTGTTTGGTGTGTGCATTTGAGCATGCGCATGTGTGTATGTACGCATGAGCCTCTGTGTATGTATGAGTGAGTGTGTGTGTGTGTTTTTATGCATATGTTCGTGCATGCATAGGTGTGTGTGTGTGTGTTAGTGTGTGTGCATGAGACTCTGTGTATGTACAGTATGTGTGTGTGTTTAGGCCTATGCTTGTGCATGCATATGGGCATGAGTTTGTGTGTGTGTGTGTGTGTTTGTTTATGCATGTTTGTGGACGCATAGGTGTGTATGTGAGTGTGTGTGTGTGTATTTATGCATTTGTTTGTGCATGCAAATGGGCATGGGTTTGTGTGTGTGTAAGTCTATGAATCTGGGTGTGTGTACATGTGCATGCATGAGCCTCTATACGTGTGTGTGTGTGTGTGTGTGTGTGTGTGCCTGAGCTCAAGGCTAGCTATTGACTGGCTGCTGAATGAAGGAGCAGATGAGCAGGAGAGGTCAAAGCTGACTCTCAGCACCACACACAATCACACAGCCGCTTCACAAAGAACACAAAGCTGTACACACACACACACACACAAACACATGCACATCACACTCCCCGTATCGATCCGCCGCTGCTGCTGGGAGCCTTGAGAAAAAGAGAACTCATTCTCTGAAACACACATCCAACACACTCCAGTCTAACTACAGCCGCAGCAGCACAAGCGACGGGAGCCTGAATTAATTACGACTAAATTCACATGTGAGAGCGTTGCCCTTCAGACAGGACGGCCTTGAACTAGCGCAGGCCAATTCATCGAAAATTAATCACAACCGACATTCAGAACGAGACAATCTTGCCCATGTCGGTTATTTGGTTTATTTCTGAAATTCTGTTTTTCAAATTATATGTGAATGTACTGCCCGCCGCTCCCGAGTCAAATCATTCATGTCTATGGAACATCCCCAAAAGTATAGTGAGGTAAACCTGTGTGTGTGTGTGTGACTGAATGATGCCAATGATGTGAGCCATTGTCCTGTCCGGAGCAGTAGGTGGATGTTAGGGTCTGGAAGGCCCCTGGGGGCCCCATACGGTGGAAGTGTGATTACATGCGTTAGCGAGCGGGGCCCCACTGGGCTGAAAAGCAGCTTAGCGTGGAGAGTCCAACACCGTCAGCCGCTCACAGCTCTCAGTCCAAACACGACAGCGGAGGAGGAGGTGAAGCAGAAAGGACGGCTTTGTTTCACCCAGCGGGAAACCGCTCATCAGCTCATCGCTCCTCACCAACCTCCAACACTTCCAGCACCGCCAATCGCTCGCTGATTAGCCTGTCACGCCGCCGCGCTTATCTTTGTGGCAGGTACGCCGGTTGGATGGTCAATTAATTAAAAATTCAGTATCAAAAAAAGTTAACGATCATAATATTTCCTTTATTTAAGACGCTGTTAACCGAGAACCACTCATTTGGTGTAGACGGGTGCATTTTTACAGGTTGGTAGGTGAGCGGGAGTGGGGGAAGAGAAAAAAATTAACACAAATCAATAATTATTTAGTACAAATTATTATCAATTTTGATGTTTGCTCTTCTATAATGGAAGCATGAATTTGTCAGCACTGTAAACCTGCATCATACTGACAGCATCACCACAGAGAAGTTTGAGAGATTTTGATATTTTAAGGTGGTAAATGTTTTTCATGTGTGATATGACAATGGCAATTATCACAAAATTTTTTATATTCATAGTTGAACATTCATTCATTCATTTATTGATTTTCCAAAACCGCTGAATCCCAATCGGGGTTGCAGGGGGAACTTACAGGAGCAAGGTGGGGACCACACCGCAGGGCACACACACACATTCACACCTTATGGGGCCAATTTAGAGTCACCAATTAACCTATAGTGTATGCTTTTGGACAGTACCTTGTTCATGAGTACCCCAGTGGTACCTTTATTAAGCATTAATAGACCACATTAATAAACCACATTGAAGCATTAAAACCACATTGCAAGAATGGTGAGTTATATAGTCATCGGTAGTTGGTAGCGTTAATGGTTGGAGGTTTGACCTGTGATCGAAAGGTCGCCGGTTGGAATCCCGGACCATTAAAGGTACCACTGGGGTACTCATGAACAAGGTACCATCCCCAAGCACTGCTCCATGGAGGGGGGGCTCATGTCAGCTGCCCACTGCTCCTTCACAGATGGGTTAAATGCAGATGTTACATTTCGACGTGGTGCATTGTGTGCTGTGTTCACAATGACAAACAATCACTTCCTCATTTTAAAGACACAGAATTTGGGTGTGCCTGCTAGTGAGTGATTACTTGTCATTGCGAACACACCACAGCACAGCGTGCACCACAATGGAAAGCGACCTCTGCATTTGACCCATCCGTGATGGAGCAGTGGGCAGCTTTTTGGCACTGTTTGCAGATGGTACCTTGCTTACAAGGTACCCCAGTGGTACCTTGACCGGTCCGGGATTTGAACTGGTGACCCTCCGTTCACGGGGCCAACTCCCTAACCGTTACACTACCACCTGCACCCAGTAAACAGCAGGTAAAGTGTGAATGTGCAACTGAGAGGCAGTTTAAGCCAAAGAAACCTGCTGTGGGTTCAGGGGCTCCTGCCAGACTTCAGGCATCATGACTAAACAAACGTTCTGGTAGCATCTCCAAGTGGGGGGAGCGGGGGAAGTGTGTGTGTGACTGCGTCTCCTGCTGCAGAGTAAACAGGGGGAGTGTGTGTGTGTGTGTGTGTGTTGAACAGCGGCTCAATCGCGTCCCTGCAGACGACGTTGAGCGAATAGCATCACTAAAGCTCCATGGTGGGGTGTGAGATCTCTCGCTCCTCCCACGCCGGGACCCGGGGGCCTGCAGGGGCCACAGGGAGCCACGTACTGCCCACAGTGGGGGTTTAATGAGGGGTCAGTACCCCCGGGCCTCTACTCACCACTGTATTTACATAGAACACCACTCGGTATAAATCAATATAACATGATATGGTCAGGAATTGTGACAAGTAGCAGTCAGTGTTCATTTTGGCAGCTACTTTAGTTGTTAAAGTTGTTTGAGGTCCAATCTCGAGTGTAAAAGTGCTTTGAGTTTGATCAAAAGTGTAAGAACTGAAGCTAAATTAAAAAATTTTCAAATGAATTTTCAGGAATTTAGTTGTGATGAAGTTCCATCTTAGTGAATTGTACATTACTGAGCAAAAGGTTTAGGCAGCGCTCATTTTTATAATATTTTTCAGTAGGTGGAGTGATTTTTGCAAACATATACAGTGCTGTGCAAAAGTTTTAGGCAGGTGTGAAAAAATGCTGTAAACAAAGAATGCTTTCATCAATATAAATAATGATTGTTTATTTTTATCAATTTACAAAATGCAAAGTGAGCGAACAAAAGAAAAATCTTAATCAAATCAATACTTGGTGTTACTCCCTTTTGCCTTCGAACCAGCATCAATTCTTATAGGTACACTTGCACAAAGTCAGGGATTTTGTAGGATTATAGTCATTATATTATTTTGTAGGATTATAGGATTATAGATCTGTGGTTAGTTCTCCAAGATGTTTGGAACAACCTACCAGCCGAGTTCCTTCAAGAACTGTGTGCAAGTGAACCTAGAAGAATTGATGCTGTTTTGAAGGCAAAGGGTGGTCACACCAAATATTGATTTGATTTAGATTTCTCTTTTGTTCATTCACTGCATTTTGTTGATTGATGAAAATAAATGATTAACACTTCCAACTTTGAAAGCATTCTTTGTTTACAGCATTTTTTCACACCTGCCTAAAACTTTTGCACAGCACAGTATATAAATCATATTGTTCAAGACTTGATTAAAACACCAGAAAGTATGTCTCTTGAAAGTAAAATGTGAAGTAATGAGGCTCAAGACCATACTGTTAAAATGTCTTTGTCAAACCTTATAGAAATGTAAAAAGTTCTATTACTTGTTCTCTATCACTTGTTCCCACAAGATAATAACTTACACACACAAGAGAATCACTTGTTCTCACAAGATAAATAACTTGTGTACATGAGATAACGTATTCCCACAAGATGATGACTTGTATGGACAAGACAATTATTTATTCCCAAAATATAAATAATTTGCATCACTTTATGGGGCTCAATAAATTCCAAAGGTGCGATGCTTCCTGAAACCTCATGATTGAAGTTTGTTTTGGTTTCTCTCTCTGTGTGCAGTTGGAATGCAAGGTAATCTCCATGAAAATCTGGTGTGTTTAACAAAGTGAATCCTTCCTCCCGAACCTCACCTCCTCATCGCGTCCCATTGTCACTTTATTATCAGAACAACACACTGTCATAATGGAGCTAAGATGCTTAGTCGCTCCCATACGAGGTTCCGAACCTTTTTTGTCTGCGGATCTTAACAAATTAGTACAAATTGCTTCTCGGGTAAGTCACGGCCAAAACCTTCCGCAAAGACTTCCTAATCTGCCTCGGAGTGAGAACCTGTCAGGCAATTAGCTGAATCACCCCCCGAAGCTACGCACTTAAAACAAAAGGGAGCCTGTTTTGCCCCGGGGGGAGAGTGGGATGGGTGGCAGTTTAGGCGGCTTTTTTAGAACATATCCGTGTGACGGTTTGGCCTTCGACGACTTGACGGAAAAAAACCCTGCTGTTCCGGGGCATTGTGGTCCTCGCTGGGAGGCGAAGGCTCTTTATTTTTTACAGAGGCCATCTGAACACCATTGTCAAGTGGTTGACACCTTGGCTCAATATTCCAGAGTGTTGTTGCATCACAATGAGAGAGTGTGTGTTTGTGTGTGTGTGTGTGTGTGTGTGTGGTGCTGTCGAAAGCTGAAGAATTTAACACATTTAAAGAGCTTGTTCTCTAACAAAGGCATTCCTCCCGACATTAACATCGAGCCATCAAGTCACCAAGACTGGGATCTTTAAAACATATTTCCTGCTATGAGAGGAATATCTAACATCAGGCTGCAAACACACTGCCTGCTCTCACACTCCCCTAAAACACACCCAGTCTGTGAAGTGACTCTACTTTACATCACATCGCCGTTTCATGATGCACACACTGCCATATGTACAAACTCGTCCGTGCTGCATTTGTACTTACGTAGCGTCTTAGGGGTGCGATTTATTTTTAAGCCGATCTTATGCACATTTAATGAACAAAAAGTACATATCAGTTTTATAATCGTAGTCTTTCTCCACTTGAGGTGCTAATGACCACCTCACATAACTAAAATTGCACGTTTTCATTTTTTTCTTCTAGGTTATCTATATTTTATAGCTTTTTTGCAGTTCTGTAAAAACTGGAGCCACATCATCTCATCTTTCTGTATACTCTCTATTTAACTGAGATGACAGTAAAATTCACTTTGACAAAGGGTTTTCAGAATTTGGATGACCATTGTTTTTTTAAGTTATATTTATTGTTATTGCTGATAAACAGCATCACCTCGTTCTCTTCATTTTTACTTCTTCCCTCTTCTTAAACTCAGCAAAAATTACTTTTATTATTTGCTGTTATTTGTCATGAATATGGAATTATTTATGTTATTTCATGAGGTATTTCAGCCACATGTTTAAGATGTGATGGGCAATATAATAACCACATTAAACTTATGATTTAATTATGAGTATAACAGTGAAAGAACTTTCAAAATCAGTCAGTGTTTGCCAAAATTATAGAAAAAAGCTTAGAAATCTATTATTTTGATCCCTAGTGTATAATTCTCACAGATATTCTCAGATTGTTTGAAAACTCTGGGCATATGACAGCGTTATAAATGTAGTTATTACAGCGTTAGTACTAAGTAATTACATGCTTATTGTGGCCAGCTTAATTAAATTAACATTTACATGGTAAAGACAGTGTAAAGGAGTAAAACTTTACAATAAAAGTTTATATTGCAGCAAAACACGACATCTATTAGATATCAAGAAAGAGTTAAAAATGTGGATTATGTCAAGAATAAGATGAATCTCCGTTTCCACTTCAAAGCTGAATAACTTCCTCACTAAAACGACACAGATGTGCTCTAAGACAAACACGCAATTCCACGTGTCCAGATGTTGTTATTCAGGAGGTGAAGTCCATGACGAGAGCAGCTGAAATCCAGTGGCCTGAAAAATACCTGCTGCCTTCAACCGCTAAGAAAACGCCACCTGAGTGAAGACCCGTCTGCTGTCAGGACAGCTGCTAAAATAACCTCAAAACACCTCAACGTAAAACCACACGCTTGATATTATGTCTGAGTCCAGGTTGCACTGCCATAACTTGAGTCCCAGACTGGTGAAGGAACCAACAGGGAGGTAGTCAAGGTACCACCCCCAAGCACTGCTCTCCAGGTGCTGACCGTTATCTGCCCACCGCTCCTTCATGGATGGATCAAATGCAGAGTTGACGTGTTTGTTGTGATGCACTGTGTGCTATGCTGTGTTTGGAATGACAAATAATTAGTTTAAGATAACAAATAAACTATTTGAACTTGTTGGCAAGTAGCGTCTCTGCTGATGGATTATTTACATGAAATCTTAACCATATCCTAAATTTACCTAAATAGGGATCATATGTGCATTTGAATCAGTTTCCACGACATCGAGTTCCAGTCCAGAACGCACCCAAACGAGACGCCCGCGTCTGATCAAACCAACACCCATCATGCTTCACTCAAACCCAAACAGGCGTGAACTGTTGCTAGTGCGGCGTGTCCGGCTCTGTCTCTGTGGCCCGCATGGGGTGGCGGCGGTAGCGCCGGGGCACCTGGGCGGCGGCGCGCTGCGATGTTGCCACTCGAAGTGATCAGAGCGAGGGTAAACATCAGGGTGGAAGGATCTCCAGAGGAGTTTTCACCACCACCACCGGAGAGTTACATTTTCTTGAGTGAAGCGGATGAATAAACCTGCACATCAACATACAGAGCGGAATGAAAGAGGCTCCGGCTGTAAAAAGTTTCGATTTACATCACGCTTTGGCACGACGATAAACGTTCAGCCTTCATGTTGGCTAGATCTGCACCTGTAACTCACATGCTCTACACATCTTTTGTATTTAACGTGTTGTTCTTTTATTGCTGCACAAACGACTCAAGTAGCTGGATCGGGTGTCGGTGGCTTTGGGCTGATCCATGGAGCCGATCCCTAAATGAACACACACAGCTTGTTATGTTTGGGAAGTGTCACTGCGGTAAAGCTAGTTTATTGTTCCACATTCGCGGTAATTCCTACATATTGATATGACAATGAGCAGAACAAGCAACACAACCCACTACAACCCCAAAAGCAAATCACACGTTTAATTTCCTTAACAACACCAGCTCTCACTCACAATCTCTGTGCTGCTGATGGTTTGAGCGCCGCAGGATTAGGGACCGTCACTAAATTACACCACTGTGTTTAATGAATCATTTTTGAGATGTTATTTTAATAATAAATAATTTAACATATACATATGGGTGTGTAATTTTTACATTGTTGTAGTCAAGTATTTCCTTAAGCAGAACAGAATAATCTCAGTCATGTATTGACATTTTTTTTAAAGCATTATTTTCTATTTAAATCAAATTTCTGACCAAATGCAACAACAGTTATGTTTTTACAATTACATGAATAAAAGATATTTCATTTTTCATTAGTTGGTGTTTGGTTACGACACACGTTTGCTCTTTTTTAAAAATACAATCTCAGAGGAAATTCATGATTCATAACGTCTTGAATCTTGAATTTTTGAGTCCTGGATGTTGAATCACATGATTCGATTCACCAAATATTTGTTTGGTGAACGTTTATCGTTTAACGCTTAACGTTTAATGTTTAACGTTTAACGTTTGTTAAAACCTCTTTGCTGGTGGCATCGTCCTCAGTGTAGTATTCATTCTGCTTGTCAACATCGTGAGTCTTGAAATCTGTATTCGCTTTATTCCCGTCAACCAACCAAATGTACAAATGTCATGATGTTTAAATTGTCATTAAATTTGAAGTGGCATCACCCTATGTATCATTCTCTCTTTTTAATATTTTAGTAATGTAGTATTCTGTCTTTAGTAAGCACAGACTTGGAGGAAATTCAGATGTCACTGTACATCACAGTCTTGAATTTTAAATTCTGAATCTTGAATCACATAAATCATTTTATTTCCACTCACTAAATGTTTGTTAAAACCTTTTTGTTGTTGTAAAACTTGTTTGATATGATTTGTAGACTGTCATTACATTTGATGTAGCATCACTCTCCGTAGTATTCTCTCTTTTTAGATCACAGTGGCGTGAATGTTGAAATCTGAATCTTGAATCATGTCAATCATTTTATTTATGTCAACTCACCAAATATTTACAGTATTTGTCAATGTAGTATTTTCTCTTTTTACTAAGCATCTTGAAGGAAATTTACACGTCACTTCATCTCAGTGTTTTGAATTCTGAATCATATGAATCATTTTATTCCTAAAAAATAAATGTTTGTTAAACCCTTGCATATTTTTTAAACTGGCATTAAATCTGACCTGGCCTCACTCTCAGTTTAGTATTCTTTCATTTCACTAAGCACAATCTTGGAAGAAATTTACATCACTAAATCCTTACGAGTTTTGAATTCTGAATCGTATAAATCATTTCATTCCAATCAACTTAATAAATGTTTGTTAAAACCTCCTTTCTGAATATAATTTTTTAAAATTCAGTCAATCTGATGTGCCATCACCCGATATAGTATTCTCTCTTATTAACATTTAGTAATGTAGAATAGTTTATTTTTATTAAAAACAATCACAATGTCACTGAATCTTGAATCATGAATTCTGAATCACATGAATCATTTTATTCACGCCAACTCTCCAAATGTTTGTTAAAACCTCGTTCTTTGCTGATCATGATTTTTTATTGTTTAAACTGTCATTAAATCTGAGGTGGCATCGCTCTCGACAATCAATACCAGCGAAAAAAGACGCCGTCCCACGCTCGCTCACGTGCGGTTCAATAATCAATCAGCGCATCGATCAGGCCTAATGAAGGATCAGTGTCGTCCGCCTCTTCGGGTGTGCGTTGGAGAGAAAAGCCGCAATCCAAACGGCCGCTATCTGCGTTGACGCCGTCACCATGAAGGTTATCTCGGCAAGGGAACGACGGCTATTTCCCATGATGCCTGTGAAAGCGTTGGAGCCGTCCATCTGGCTGTCAGCTGACCGCTGGTTCCCATGGTTCCCTGACGCTGCCACTCGGCCTCCCTGAAAGCCCCTATTATGTGTGTATGTACGTGTGTGTGTGAGAGAGAGAGAGAGAGGAGCTGCTCAGCGTTTGATAAGCTATCACGAGTCCCAGGTGAACGAAACGACGACGGCGTTTATCGGACGGCCTCAAAAACCTGCTCTTAATACACATTTATACGTCTCTTAAAAGAAAAACCTTCACTGGTTGGGTATTTTGAGAAAATTCAGTGCTACAGCAGGTCCATTTTAAATTCATATTAAATATAAAGAAATGTAATTATAAAATCACTAATAAGAATAATATTCACAATTCAGGATTCTGTTAGTGACCAAAAAAACCTAACATCTTGAATCTTAAATTTGTCTTTTTAACATTTTGTTTATTCTGAAGTTTTCAAACATAAGTCACACGAAGAATAACTGGTGAATTGTTACAGTTGCAAGAGGAAATGGTTGTTACAATATTTTTTTGGACCGAAAGTCGATATGTGATGTGCATCGATATTTTTTCCAAACTGATTTTAATTCATTCATTCATTTATGTTTATTCATGTATGCTCTTAAACATAATTATTGAGATCTAATTGCACGGTACAGAAGCGTGTTGCTGCCCGCCATACAAAAAAAAAAACCCAAGGCTATCACGTGAAAATATTACGCTAGAGTGTGTTAAATATCACAGTAGAACATGCAAAATATCATGTTATAACGTGTTTAGTATTACGTTAGAAAGTGAAAATTATTAAATTATCATTGTCACCTTCTAACATATTTTTCACGTTCTAACGTAATATTTAACACATTCTAACCAAATGTAATCATGCCGTATAATTTTTTTTTATCATGCCGTGGCAGCAATACGCTTAGCATTGAAACAACTTTACGTGGCATAAATTAAATATACACATCACTGCAGCTAATTATCTGACTGTGCTTAGGTAGTTGGTAGATCCATGTGCAATAACAATTGATATAAATGTAAAATGAATAAAAGAATATTTAAATGAACTACCAGAATTAATATTCAAGATGCTGAATATCTGGGTGGGGGGGTCTTTCTGTGTGGAGTTTGCATGCTTTCCCCGCTGCTCGCGTGGGTTTCCTCCCACAGTCCAAAAGCATGCACTGTAGGTTAATTGCCCACTCTAAACTGGTGTGAATGTGTGGGTGATTGTGTGAGTGTGTGTTCCCTGCGGTGTGTTGGGTTAGTTCCCCGCCTTGAGCTCATGGTTCCCAGGACAGTTGGGATTAAGGGGTTTGGATAATGAATGAATGAAAGTTAACAACAGATTAAGTTTAAGAATTTTACTGTAATCGAAAAAGAGGAAAAACAAAACATATGCAAAAAATATAGAAAAATGTCTTTAAAAGTTTATACTTAAGTGACTGTATACGTGCATATTATAATAGAACCTGTATTTAAAGGGCCATGTGCCTTGTCGCAGGAAGAACAAAACACACACACAGTTCTTTAAGGGCAGGTAGATGATAATAATGCACATCTTTATGCAGATATCTACATATTTAGTATCTCATATTGTAATAATACAGAACTTCCACATTGAAATGCCGTTGTGTTGTCTAAAGAGAGGTGTGTCAGTGGCAGTTTTCATGTTGCACTTTGTCAAACAATAAAATGGAATCTCTCACTACGTCTCAGCCTCTTACTACATTATTTACTACATCACCATGACAGACCTTATTCAAGAATTGCATTACACCTTCATCCTGATCCAACACTGAAGCTTGGCATCTCCAGCCAGCAGCGTGTCTTGGATCTTATCTCACGGTCGACAGTTGTTTTTGTAAGTAAGATTTGGATATCAAGTAGGGAAACAATGTCTTTTCTTCTCCTGCAGATCTCTCGACGTTCTTCAGCAGTAAAGCTCCGCTCCTCGCAATACTGTCACTAAAAAATACATTTCACTTGCTTTTAATTAGCAGCTTTCACGCCCATAATCTGGTGAAAAGAAGTGTAACTACCACCACCTTGTGTACAAACATCTCCCTGCAGCGAGGGAAAGACGAGGAGAGAGAAAGACAAGTGTGTGTGTGTGAGTGTGTGGGATTATCTGGGAAATGAAACATGACACCAAACAGGGCTACCAGACTGCTGAAGTGTGTTTACTTCATTCAAGCTGAGAAGAACACACACCCACACACTCCCACACACACACACACACACACACACTCCCAGGATTTTATGTCACACTCAGCGCTGCGTTTCTGACACGGTAATAAACACAAAGGTGGGCCTCGCTACACCGTTCCATTACCCGAGCTGCCAAAACCCCCGAATCGCTCCGTCACTCCCCTGCACAAATGTCATATTGTCTCAATATCTCACACCGTCGCTGATAGAAATAATTATCATCAGCTTTTCCCTTTTTATTATGGATTTATGCATTCAAACCTTTTTATTTGATTATTACCAAACCGATGGAGAACAAATTGCATCTGGGCGTGAGGGTGAGGGGTGGGGGAAATGATGATGATTCCGAAATCGTCCAGCCGGAACCACCAAGGATACCGAAGAGGAGCGTTACGGAACGAGAAAAAGAGAGAAAAACGAAACGAAAGCCGTCACAAAGGCTAGAGAGAGAGGAACGACGACGACAACAACAACAACAACAACACGTTGGCCAGGAAATCACGCCTGGCGAAGAGGGAGAAAGAGGAGAGGAATAATTGATTTTTTTTTCTCTTTCAGTTTTGCCCTGGTGTGAAATTTCCTTTTGCTATCATCTAATCTAGTCATATCTCCTTTTTCCCAGTCTGAATGACACTTTTCCCCCTCATTCTGCCTGGGCTGTGAAAGCTTGTTTGTTCTGCTAATTAACTTTATTACACTGATAGCTCCCCACAGGCTTTGACGAAAACAATTACCATTCTCTTTTTTTCTCCTCTCTCTCTCTCTCTCTCTCTCTCTCCATCACTCTCGCTCTCTCTGGCAGAAAGACTATTAATTAGAAACGGGGCCTGGTCCGTGCCATGTTAGCCTGCCATGTTTCCCAAGCCCTCGAGCAGGATAGCATTACATTGTCAGCGGCAATTTAGGGCTCTCGTCTGTCTCTGCTAATTATTGTCACATTCATCAAATTCATCAAGGAAAAGTGCTCTCAGAAGGATTGCATATTTGCGGTTAATATAGCATAAACTGGCATTAACCATCCAGCACGTTTGTGATTATGAGAGGGACACAACTTATTCATCCCTAATTAGAGCAAGCTGGGTAATTAATTATACATTCCGCCTTATTACTTTCCCAGTCCCGGATATTGTTTGTGGGGGGAGAGAAAAAAAGAGAAAAAACAGAGAGTGAGAGAGAGAGAGAGAGAGGGAAGAGTGGGATTGGGGGGGTGGTGGTGGTGGTTTGGGTTGGGGGGGGAAGAGATGGCGATGTGTTTTGTCACATGTGCTCTCCCATAATTCCCACCTGACAAACGTCCCAAATCAGGGGGGAAATTGCAACTTGTCATCCACCAAATAAACTGCCGTAATAACTGATTAACGATTAGCACCTGTGACAGGTGCACGATGCCGCAGACGACCGCGTGAGGAGCGTCAGGGTGGAAGCACTAATAAACCACTATGAAACACTTTTTGGACGTTAAAAAAAGCAGATTTGGGATTTTTTTAAAGGGGCAAAAAAATGTGATTTAAGTAAATCTGGGTTCTCAGCATGACCCTTTGATGCTGCTTTAAACTGGGTGCGGAGTAAGGGTCGGACCGATTATCAGTGTAGAAAATTATATTTAAATGCTTATAGGTATCGGCCATTTTTGAACAGATATGCTGATAAAATCAATGAATTAATTTCCTCTCTCTCACTTGCCTCAGTGTATCTCCAGCTGGAGCTTTCAACTGGGTGTGGAGTAAGGCTCGACTGATTATCGGCATAGACAATGTATGATTTATGATTGTCAGTATCAGCCATTTTTACAGTGATATGCTGATAAAATGAATGAAAATTAAAACCTCATACTTGTCTTTCCTTTCACTTGCCTAAGTGTATCTTCAGGGTATCGAGTGAGGGGTCGACCGATTATCAGCACATTTTTATGATTATCGTTAACCATTTTTACAGTGATATGCTGATCAAATAAATGCATTTTAAAATGTGATACTTGGTTCCTCTCTGTCGTGCCTCAGCAGAACTCTTACTCCTTGTGTGTATTTTAACCTCTAGCTTTACATTCTGTACCTTCTAAACATTCACGTTTTCATAAATATCATAAGTAAAGGTTTTCTTACAGTAAGAGATATACCGGCTGTTAAACTAATCATTATTATAATTACTTAAACACTTTACCTCAATTACGATTAAGTAAACAGTGTCAAGATAAACTGATCAATTAATCATGGTATTGATTTGAGGTCCTATAGCCCAGCAATTAATCAACAATAATTTTTTGATCGTGATAGCGATTAATGGAACAGTTTGTCTAAATCACGATTAATCGAACAGTTTAACTGTTTACCAAATAATTGTTCATTAATCCTAATTGAGGCAAACCATTCAATTAATTGTGATATTAATTTGAATTCAAATCGCCCAGCCCGAGTAAACTGTTTCTTCCAGAACAACAACAAAATCAAGATGGTACACCTGACACCATTTACGTAACCAAATCCCAAACTCTGCGATTCTGATTGGCCGCCCCAACTCGTGATTCTCCCTCTCCCTCTCTCTCTCCCTCTCTCTCTCTCCCGACATCGCCAGGCCTCGGGGGGTGGAGGGTGGTACGGGTCGAGATTTCGTCCCTCCTCCCGAGTGCCATCTGCGCTGACGCTTCTCACCGTGCTACAATTACACTCGACACATTTAATCACCCAACACAAAAGCGTCCCGGGACATCAAGCGTCTCCATGGCGTTTCCTCTCGGGGTCCGAGCCGGTCGGCCGTCTGCCACCAGATCCGCTCCAGGTTTTTGTCTCAGGGCTCGGGGCAGGTAACCGTCATAACTGCCCCGCTTCGGGGGATTAATGCCCCGCTATCGCATGACCCGTACCGGGGGGAAAAAAAACTGGGCGTCGGCGAATAATACGCCATACGTGGCTTTATGAATGATGGGAAGTGGGAAACATTATCGGTGCTGGGTGAAACCGGACGGCTTCTAAAAGCTGCCGGGTTTATCTAAAAAAAGTGATGATGTCATTTGAAGAAGAAACGTAGAAATAGGGGAGTAAGTTTGGAAGTTGTTTGATGGATTTTAAGTATTAGATAGCCTCTAATATGATGAAGAGTATTGGAACCTCTCCATGAAAAATATTTTTATATTTTTATAAATTAGGCAGGTGATTACTGAAGAGGCTGTGATTGCTGTGTACTGAAAAACATATTAAACTAGAGGCTGATTTAATGTTAATAGGAGAAAAAGGTGGGATGGCAAAAGAAAAGATAAAGGAGGAGAGAAGAAGAAGAATGGTTACTGATAACTCTGAGCGCAACTCACCTTCCTCAGCACTAGGGGACGCTCTTATCAGGAACGTATAGAAACGTTTTACGACGTCTATATATTTTGAAAATATCGTAAGTTCAGGTTTTGAAACACTCTAACGCTGAGACAGCTGAACTCTGTTGATCGCCGGCGAGAGTGAGGTATCTCACAAGGCAGGAGATACATACATCGCATACCACATATGCCGTTATGTTTGGCTGCTGTGTGAAACTTAAAATATTTTAACAGTTTACTTGTATCGCAACATTGATCGAAACATGGTTGTCTGGTTTCTTGAGCATAGATTAGGCCTAGGCTTGGACTTCATTGCATATTTTTTACTGCAAGTCAAAGTTAGTTTAGGACTAGGCTTAAACTCTGGGATCATCTCTAATAGTACGGGAGTTACAACCTTAATGTTAATATACGTCCTTGTGGTTAAAAAAGTGAATGACAGTTTTAATGGAGACAAAAAGGAGTGACAACCTCAATGGTGGCGGCCTCTTGTGGTGCAAATAGGGACCGACAATTTTTACCTAAAAAAGGGTGAAAAGGAGTGAACAAGAAACGCAATACCCCAGGACTCCTTCATGAGTTGAACATTTTATGAACGATGTTTTAAATTTACAAAAAAAAGTGGGAAGAAAAAGAAAAAATTCTTGAAGAAATTGTTTGATTACTGTGTGTACAACGAGATAAAGGGCTACAGTTAAAAAGGTGAAGCGATAAAGGCTTCATATTGATTTTTCAGCTGATTATAGTAGACCTAGCAGTTAAACTATAAGCTTGTGGCCGAAATGGGGAATGACAACTATTATAACTTCAAAAAAGGGGAAAAGAGAACTTTTTAAAGTGAAAGTCAGTGATTATTTGTCATGGTGAACACAGCACAGCACACAGTGCAAATGTGCATTTGACCCATCCATGAAGGAGCAGTGGGCAGCTAAGAAGGCCAGCAGTGCTTGGGGACGGTACATTGCTCATGATCCTGGATTCAAACCTGCGACCTTCTGATCATGGGGCGTACACCCAACCGTTACACCACCAGCTGCCCCACTTGAAGTTGGATTATCAACAAGAAACATATTAGCTTGGTTCTCATCAATAAGATAAAAAATTTAAGTCATGAACATTGTCTCTATAAGGCAGTGGGTAGCGTAACGGTTAGAGGGTTGAACCCGTGTTCGGAGGGTCACCATTTCAAATCCCAACCGGTAAAGGTACCACTGAGGTACCCATAAGCACCTCTTCCTCCTCTTCCTCTTCCTCCTCCTCCTCGGGCACTGCCCACTGCTCCCTCATGAATGGGTCAAATGCATAGGACACAGCACTGAGTGTTGAACTGTGCTGCGTTCACAATGGCTCACGTAAAAACTATGTATGAAGTTATCAAAAAGTGGTAAGAAGTTAAAAGAAGAAGAAGAGGGGAAGAAGAACAGCTCTGCTGTTACAGAACAATCACAGTTAGTCAAGTGTCATTTTAAATTTCTTTGCAGTGTTATATATATATATATATATACATAAATTGTATATATAGAAGCGCAGAACAAACATGCATTGATAAATTCATTTGATAAAGATCGGATGGGAATTTGGAAATATGAGTGAAACTGACATTTTCTCAGTTTCTTAAAAAATTAACGGCCAAAAAGGCTACATGTCAAAGAGACAAAAGGCCGTCATGAGCCTCCCGGCAGAGGTGTCCCGTCCGATTCCTTAAGAACGTCAGATTAAACGTAACATGTGCCAGTCAATATTGGTACACAGTGACCCCGGGCACCTCGGCAGCCGAAACCATTAAGTCCAACATTTCTGTCGTAAGTGTTTATCGGAGGAGGACGGCTTACGCGTCCTCGGGAGCAGATATTGAAACTGATTACACAATGGCGAAATACCAGAGAGGGGAGCACGGGGGCCGACCCCGGCAAATAGGAAGAGAAAATCTTAATCTGTAATACAATGGCGCTCTCCTGAAAGCCTATCATTTTCACTCGCGCCGAGTCCGCCGTCTGACTGAGAATGAAGCGAAAGGAGTGGATGGTGTCGAAAATTGGATCAGAGCTAACATTCCCTCATTTTTTATCAGCAGCCTGCCAAAGGTCATCTGACATAATGGATGATGAATTTAAACCCCATGGATTTCATTTGCAATTTTCAATTTAGGCAGGCCTCCCCGACACCCCGCGGCGATAAGACTTTTCCCTCCTATCGTGTCCTGTCACAAACATCAAGGATCGGTGTGAACTCGCAGGGAAGGAGAGAGGGAAAGAGACGCGTATCGGTCGGAAGGAAAAGATAAGGAGGACGACGGCGTCGAGGACGACGGCAAGCGTACGGGGAAGTTGAGCGGCTCCGTGTGTGGGCGAACTGGGATAAATGACATTTTGGAGACGTGCGATTGGGAGGACGAGGCTCGGCCGGTGCTAAATTAGGCAGTGATGTCACAAGTGAGATGCTCACACTCATCTCCTCGTTACCTTTTCACTGTGGTGTTTTTCTCCTCTTTCTTGTGTTTTGTGCAGCAGGACAACTATTAATCATTAAAAGAGCTTAAAGTTTTTTATTAAACAAGGAATATATATATATAATGCCACATATATACTGTATACTATACTGTATAAACTGGCCCATATCAATCACCTGCATGTAAAAAATAT